>CAMPDV010005652.1:0-29460 GCA_946699065.1 Loxodes magnus | reverse complement strand
CTTTTCTAAAAACTTATTACTTATAAAAGCATACTCCTTATAATTTCAACCTTCTATATCTTTTCTTACTTTACTTTTTCACTTTCTAAATACTTATTACTTATAAAAGCATACTCCTTATAATCTGAAATTCTATCTTCTTTTCTACTTTACTTCTTCACTTTTCTAAATACTTATTACTTAAAAAACATACTCCTTTAAAACTGAAATTCTATATTCTTTTCTTACTTTACTTCTTCACATTTAAAAATACTTATTAACTTATAAAAACATACTCCTTAAAACTGAAATTCTATCTTCTTTTCTTACTTTACTTCTTCACTTTTCTAAATACTTATTACTTAAAAAAACATACTCCTTAAAACTGAAATTCTATCTTCTTTTCTTACTTTACTTCTTCACTTTTCTAAATACTTATTACTTCTCAAAGCATACTCCTTAAAACTGAAATTCTATCTTCTTTTCTTACTTTACTTCTTTCACTTTTCTAAATACTTATTACTTAAAAAACATACTCCTTAAAACTGAAATTCTATCTTCTTTTCTTACTTTACTTCTCACTTTTCTAAATACTTATTACTTAAAAAAAGCATACTGCTTAAAACTGAAATTTCTATTTTCTTTTCTTACTTTACTTCTTCACTTTTCTAAAATACTTATTACTTGTCAAAGCATGCTGCTTAAAAACTGAAATTCTATCTTCGTTCTTACTTTACTTCTTCACTTTTCTAAATACTTATTACTTATAAAAGCATACTCCTTAAAACTGAAATTCTATCTTCTTTTCTTACTTACTTCTTCACTTTTCTAAATACTTATTACTTAAAAAAGCATACTCCTTAAAACTGAAATTCTATCTTCTTTTCTTACTTTACTTCTTCACTTTTCTAAATACTTATTACTTATAAAAACATACTCCTTAAAACTGAAATTCTAAACTACTTTTCATACTTTACTTCTTCACTTTTCTAATACTTATTACTTGTCAAAGCATGCTGCTTAAAACTGGAAATTCTATCTTCTTTTCTTACTTTACTTTTTCACTTTTCTAAATACTTATTACTTAAAAAAGCATACTCCTTAAAACTGAAATTCTATCTTCTTTTCTTACTTTACTTCTTCACTTTTCTAAATACTTATTACTTCTCAAAGCATACTCCTTAAAACTGAAATTCTAAACTTCTTTTCATACTTTACTTCTTCACTTTTCTAAATACTTATTACTTAAAAACATACTCCTTAAAACTGAAATTCTATCTTCTTTCTTACCTTACTTCTTCACTTTTCTAAATACATATTACTTGTCAAAGCATACTCCTTATAATTTGAACTTCTATATTCTTTTCTTACTTTACTTCTTCACTTTTCTAAATACTTATTACTTAAAAAACATACTCCTTAAACTGAAATTCTATCTTCTTTTCTTACTTTACTTTTTCACTTTCTAAATACTTATTACTTAAAAACATACTCCTTAAAACTGAAATTCTATCTTCTTTTCTTACTTTACTTCTTCACTTTTCTAAATACTTATTACTTATAAAAGCATACTCCTTATAATTTGAACTTCTATATTCTTTTCTTACTTTACTTCTTCACTTTTCTAAATACTTATTACTTATAAAAGCATACTCCTTAAAACTGAACTTCTATATTCTTTTCTTACTTTACTTCTTCACTTTTCTAAATACTTATTACTTAAAAAACATACTCCTTAAAACTGAAATTCTATCTTCTTTTCTTACTTACTTTTTCACTTTTCTAAATACTTATTACTTAAAAACATACTCCTTAAAACTGAAATTCTATCTTCTTTTCTTACTTTACTTCTTCACTTTTCTAAATACTTATTACTTATAAAAGCATACTCCTTATAATTTGAACTTCTATATTCTTTTCTTACTTTACTTCTTCACTTTGCAAAATACTTATTACTTATAAAAACATACTCCTTAAAACTGAATTCTATCTTCTTTTCTTACTTTACTTCTTCACTTTTCTAAATACTTATTACTTGTCAAAGCATGCTGCTTAAAACTGAACTTCTATATTCTTTTCTTACTTTACTTCTTCACTTTTCTAAATACTTATTACTTAAAAACATACTCCTTAAAACTGAAATTCTATCTTCTTTTCTTACTTTACTTTTTCACTTTTCTAAATACTTATTACTTAAAAAACATACTCCTTAAAACTGAAATTCTATCTTCTTTTCTTACTTTACTTCTTCAACTTTTCTAAATACTTATTACTTATAAAAGCATACTCCTTATAATTTGAACTTCTATATTCTTTTCTTACTTTACTTCTTCACTTTGCAAAATACTTATTACTTATAAAAACATACTCCTTAAAACTGAAATTCTATCTTCTTTTCTTACTTTACTTCTTCACTTTTCTAAATACTTATTACTTATAAAAGCATACTCCTTATAATTTGAACTTCTATATTCTTTTCTTACTTTACTTCTTCACTTTTCTAAATACTTATTACTTAAAAAAGCATACTCCTTAAAACTGAAATTCTATCTTCTTTTCTTACTTTACTTCTTCACTTTTCTAAATACTTATTACTTGTCAAAGCATACTCCTTAAAAACTGAAATTCTATCTTCTTTTCTTACTTTACTTCTTCACTTTTCTAAATACTTATTACTTGTCAAAGCATGCTGCTTAAAAACTGAAATTCTATCTTCTTTTCCTACTTTACTTCTTCACTTTTCAAAAATACTAATTACATATAAAAACATACTCCTTAAAACTGAAATTCTAAAATTCTTTTCATACTTTACTTCTTCACTTTTCTAAATACTTATTACTTGTCAAAGCATGCTGCTTAAAACTGAAATTCTATCTTCTTTTCTTACTTTACTTTTTCACTTTTCTAAATACTTATTACTTATAAAAGCATACTCCTTAAAACTGAAATTCTATCTTCTTTTCTTACTTTACTTCTTCACTTTTCAAAATACTTATTACATATAAAAACATACTCTTAAAACTGAAATTCTAAAATTCTTTTCATACTTTACTTCTTCACTTTTCTAAATACTTATTACTTGTCAAAGCATGCTGCTTAAAACTGAAATTCTATCTTCTTTTCTTACTTTACTTTTTCACTTTTCTAAATACTTATTACTTATAAAAGCATACTCCTTATAATTTGAACTTCTATCTTCTTTTCTTACTTTACTTCTTCACTTTTCTAAATACTTATTACTTGTCAAAGCATACTCCTAAAAACTGAAATTCTATCTTCTTTTCTTACTTTACTTCTTCACTTTCTAAATACTTATTACTTGTCAAAGCATGCTGCTTAAAACTGAAATTCTATCTTCTTTTCCTACTTTACTTCTTCACTTTTCTAAATACTTTTACTTGTCAAAGCATACTCCTTAAAACTGAAATTCTAAAATTCTTTTCATACTTTACTTCTTCACTTTTCTAAATACTTATTACTTATAAAAGCATACTCCTTATAATTTGAACTTCTATATTCTTTTCTTACTTTACTTCTTCACTTTTCTAAATACTTATTACATATAAAAACATACTCCTTAAAACTGAAATTCTAAACTTCTTTTCATACTTTACTTCTTCACTTTTCTAAATACTTATTACTTATAAAAGCATACTCCTTATAATTTGAACTTCTATATTCTTTTCTTACTTTACTTCTTCACTTTTCTAAATACTTATTACTTCTCAAAGCATACTCCTTAAAACTGAAATTCTAAACTTCTTTTCTTACTTTACTTCTTCACTTTTCTAAATACTTATTACTTATAAAAGCATACTCCTTATAATTTGAACTTCTATATTCTTTTCTTACTTTACTTTTTTCACTTTTCTAAATACTTATTACTTAAAAAAGCATACTCCTTAAAGCTGAAATTGTATCTTCTTTTCTTACTTTACTTCTTCACTTTTCTAATACTTATTACATATAAAAACATACTCCTTAAAACTGAAATTCTAAACTTCTTTTTCATACTTTACTTCTTCACTTTTCTAAATACTTATTACTTGTCAAAGCATGCTGCTTAAAACTGAAATTCTATCTTCTTTTCTTACTTTACTTCTTCACTTTTTCAAAATACTTATTACTTAAAAAGCATACTCCTTAAAACTGATATTTTATCTTCTTTTCTTACTTTACTTCTTCACTTTTCTAAATACTTATTACTTATAAAAGCATACTCCTTATAATTTGAACTTCTATATTCTTTTCTTACTTTACTTTTTCACTTTTCTAATACTTATTACTTAAAAAAGCATACTCCTTAAAGCTGAAATTGTATCTTCTTTTCTTACTTTACTTCTTCACATTTTCTAAATACTTATTACATATAAAAACATACTCTTAAACTGAAATTCTAAACTTCTTTTCATACTTTACTTCTTCACTTTTCTAAATACTTATTACTTGTCAAAGCATGCTGCTTAAAAACTGAAATTCTATCTTCTTTTCTTACTTTACTTCTTCACTTTTCTAAATACTTATTACTTAAAAAGCATACTCCTTAAAACTGAAATTCTATCTTCTTTTCTTACTTTACTTCTTCACTTTTCTAAATACTTATTACTTCTCAAAGTATACTCCATAAAACTGAAATTCTATCTTCTTTTCTTACTTTACTTCTTCACTTTTCTGATTACTTATTACTTCTCAAAAGCATACTCCTTAAACTGAAATTCTAAACTTCTTTCATACTTTACTTCTTCACTTTTCTAAATACTTATTACTTGTCAAAGCATGCTGCTTAAAACTGAAATTCTATCTTCTTTTCTTACTTTACTTCTTCACTTTTCTAAATACTTATTACTTATAAAAGCATACTCCTTATAATTTGAACTTCTATATTCTTTTCTTACTTTACTTCTTCACTTTGCAAAATACTTATTACTTATAAAAACATACTCCTTAAAACTGAAATCTATCTTCTTTTCTTACTTTACTTCTTCACTTTTCTAAATACTTATTACTTGTCAAAGCATGCTGCTTAAAACTGAACTTCTATATTCTTTTCTTACTTTACTTCTTCACTTTTCTAAATACTTATTACTTAAAAAACATACTCCTTAAAACTGAAATTCTATCTTCTTTTCTTACTTTACTTTTTCACTTTTCTAAATACTTATTACTTAAAAAACATACTCCTTAAAACTGAAATTCTATCTTCTTTTCTTACTTTACTTCTTCACTTTTCTAAATACTTATTACTTATAAAAGCATGCTGCTTAAAACTGAATTCTATCTTCTTTTCCTACTTTACTTCTTCACTTTTCAAAATACTAATTACATATAAAAACAATACTCCTTAAAACTGAAATTCTAAAATTCTTTTCTTACTTTACTTCTTCACTTTTCTAAATACTTATTACTTAAAAAAGCATGCTGCTTAAAACTGAAATTCTATCTTCTTTTCTTACTTTACTTCTTCACTTTTCTAAATACTTATTACTTATAAAAGCATACTCCTTATAATTTGAACTTCTATATTCTTTTCTTACTTTACTTCTTCACTTTTCTAAATACTTATTACTTATAAAAACATACTCCTTAAAACTGAAATTCTATCTTCTTTTCTTACTTTACTTCTTCACTTTTCTAAATACTTATTACTTATAAAAGCATACTCCTTAAAACTGAAATTCTATCTTCTTTTCTTACTTTACTTCTTCACTTTTCTAAATACTTATTACTTATAAAAGCATACTCCTTATAATTTGAACTTCTATATTCTTTTCTTACTTTACTTCTTCACTTTTCTAAATACTTATTACTTAAAAAAGCATACTCCTTAAAACTGAAATTCTATCTTCTTTTCTTACTTTACTTCTTCACTTTTCTAAATACTTATTACTTGTCAAAGCATGCTGCTTAAAACTGAAATTCTATCTTCTTTTCTTACTTTACTTCTTCACTTTTCTAAATACTTATTACTTGTCAAAGCATACTCCTTATAATTTGAACTTCTATATTCTTTTCTTACTTTACTTCTTCACTTTTCTAAATACTTATTATCTTCTCAAAGCATACTCCTTAAAACTGAAATTCTATCTTCTTTTCTTACTTTACTTCTTCACTTTTCTAAATACTTATTACTTATAAAAGCATACTCCTTAAAACTGAAATTCTATCTTCTTTTCTTACTTTACTTCTTCACTTTTCTAAATACTTATTACTTATCAAAGCATACTCCTTAAAACTGAAATTCTATCTTCTTTTCTTACTTTACTTCTTCACTTTTCTAAATACTTATTACTTGTCAAAAGCATGCTGCTTAAAACTGAAATTCTATCTTCTTTTCTTACTTTACTTCTTCACTTTTCTAAATACTTATTACTTATAAAAGCATACTCCTTATAATTTGAACTTCTATATTCTTTTCTTACTTTACTTCTTCACTTTTCTAAATACTTATTACTTAAAGCATAAAAACTGAAATTCATACTCCTTACTTTTCTAAATACTGAAATTCCTATCTTCTATTTCTTACTTTACTTCTTCACTTTTCTAAATACTTATTACTTATAAAAACATACTCCTTAAAACTGAAATTCTATCTTCTTTTCTTACTTTACTTCTTCACTTTTCTGATTACTTATTACTTCTCAAAGCATACTCCTTAAAACTGAAATTCTAAACTTCTTTTCATACTTTACTTCTTCACTTTTCTAAATACTTATTACTTGTCAAAGCATACTCCTTAAAACTGAAATTCTATCTTCTTTTCTTACTTTACTTCTTCACTTTTCTAAATACTTATTACTTATAAAAGCATACTCCTTATAACTGAAATTCTAAAATTCTTTTCATACTTTACTTCTTCACTTTTCTAAATACTTATTACTTGTCAAAGCATGCTCTTAAAACTGAAATTCTATCTTCTTTTCTTACTTTACTTCTTCACTTTTCTAAATACTTATTACTTATAAAAACATACTCCTTAAAACTGAAATTCTATCTTCTTTTCTTACTTTACTTCTTCACTTTTCTAAATACTTATTACTTAAAAAACATACTCCTTAAATTTGAAATTCTATCTTCTTTTCTTACTTTACTTCTTCACTTTTCTAAATACTTATTACTTATAAAAGCATACTCCTTATAATTTGAAATTCTATCTTCTTTTCTTACTTTACTTCTTCACTTTGCTAAATACTTATTACTTAAAAAAACATACTCCTTAAAACTGAAATTCTATCTTCTTTTCTTACTTTACTTCTTCACTTTTCTAAATACTTATTACTTATAAAAGCATACTCCTTATAATTTGAACTTCTATATTCTTTTCTTACTTTACTTCTTCACTTTGCAAAATACTTATTACTTATAAAAAGCATACTCCTTAAAACTGAAATTCTATCTTCTTTTCTTACTTTACTTCTTCACTTTTCAAAATACTTATTACTTATAAAAGCATACTCCTTATAATTTGAACTTCTATCTTCTTTTCTTACTTTACTTCTTCACTTTTCTAAATACTTATTACTTATAAAAGCATACTCCTTAAAACTGAAATTCTATCTTCTTTTCTTACTTTACTTCTTCACTTTTCTAAATACTTATTACTTATAAAAGCATACTCCTTATAACTTGAACTTCTATATTCTTTTCTTACTTTACTTCTTCACTTTTCTAAATACTTATTACTTAAAAAAGCATACTGCTTAAAACTGAAATTCTATCTTCTTTTCTTACTTTACTTCTTCACTTTTCTAATACTTATTACTTGTCAAAGCATCTTCTTCTTCTTTTCTTACTTTACTTCTTCACTTTTCTAAATACTTATTACTTGTCAAAGCATACTCCTTATAATTTGAACTTCTATATTCTTTTCTTACTTTACTTCTTCACTTTTCTAAATACTTATTACTTCTCAAAGCATACTCCTTAAAACTGAAATTCTATCTTCTTTTCTTACTTTACTTCTTCACTTTTCTAAATACTTATTACTTATAAAAGCATAAAAGCATACTCCTTATAATTTGAACTTCTATATTCTTTTCTTACTTTACTTCTTCACTTTGCAAAATACTTATTACTTATAAAAGCATACTCCTTAAAACTGAAATTCTATCTTCTTTTCTTACTTACTTCTTCACTTTTCTAAATACTTATTACTTGTCAAAGCATGCTGCTTAAAACTGAAATTCTATCTTCTTTTCTTACTTTACTTCTTCACTTTTCTAAATACTTATTACTTATAAAAGCATACTCCTTATAATTTGAACTTCTATATTCTTTTCTTACTTTACTTCTTCACTTTTCTAAATACTTATTACTTCTCAAAGCATACTCCTTAAAACTGAAATTCTATCTTCTTTTCTTACTTTACTTCTTCACTTTTCTAAATACTTATTACTTAAAAAAGCATACTCCTTATAATTTGAACTTCTATATTCTTTTCTTACTTTACTTCTTCACTTTGCAAAATACTTATTACTTATAAAAACATACTCCTTAAAACTGAAATTCTATCTTCTTTTCTTACTTTACTTCTTCACTTTTCTGATTACTTATTACTTCTCAAAGCATACTCCTTAAAACTGAAATTCTAAACTTCTTTTCATACTTTACTTCTTCACTTTTCTAAATACTTATTACTTGTCAAAGCATGCTGCTTAAAACTGAAATTCTATCTTCTTTTCTTACTTTACTTCTTCACTTTTCAAAATACTTATTACATATAAAAACATACTCCTTAAAACTGAAATTCTAAAATTCTTTTCATACTTTACTTCTTCACTTTTCTAAATACTTATTACTTGTCAAAGCATGCTGCTTAAAACTGAAATTCTATCTTCTTTTCTTACTTTACTTCTTCACTTTTCAAAATACTTATTACATATAAAAACATACTCCTTAAAACTGAAATTCTAAAATTCTTTTCATACTTTACTTCTTCACTTTTCTAAATACTTATTACATATAAAAACATACTCCTTAAAACTGAAATTCTATCTTCTTTTCTTACTTTACTTCTTCACTTTTCAAAATACTTATTACATATAAAAACATACTCCTTAAAACTGAAATTCTATCTTCTTTTCTTACTTTACTTCTTCACTTTTCTAAATACTTATTACTTGTCAAAGCATGCTGCTTAAAACTGAAATTCTATCTTCTTTTCTTACTTTACTTCTTCACTTTTCTAAATACTTATTACTTGTCAAAGCATACTCCTTATAATTTGAACTTCTATATTCTTTTCTTACTTTACTTCTTCACTTTGCAAAATACTTATTACTTATAAAAGCATACTCCTTAAAACTGAAATTCTATCTTCTTTTCTTACTTTACTTCTTCACTTTTCAAAATACTTATTACTTATAAAAGCATACTCCTTAAAACTGAAATTCTATCTTCTTTTCTTACTTTACTTCTTCACTTTTCTAAATACTTATTACTTATAAAAGCATACTCCTTAAAACTGAAATTCTATCTTCTTTTCTTACTTTACTTCTTCACTTTTCTAAATACTTATTACTTATAAAAGCATACTCCTTAAAACTGAAATTCTATCTTCTTTTCTTACTTTACTTCTTCACTTTTCTAAATACTTATTACTTGTCAAAGCATGCTGCTTAAAACTGAAATTCTATCTTCTTTTCTTACTTTACTTCTTCACTTTTCTAAATACTTATTACTTATAAAAGCATACTCCTTATAATTTGAACTTCTATATTCTTTTCTTACTTTACTTCTTCACTTTTCTAAATACTTATTACTTCTCAAAGCATACTCCTTAAAACTGAAATTCTATCTTCTTTTCTTACTTTACTTCTTCACTTTTCTAAATACTTATTACTTAAAAAAGCATACTCCTTATAATTTGAACTTCTATATTCTTTTCTTACTTTACTTCTTCACTTTGCAAAATACTTATTACTTATAAAAACATACTCCTTAAAACTGAAATTCTATCTTCTTTTCTTACTTTACTTCTTCACTTTTCTGATTACTTATTACTTCTCAAAGCATACTCCTTAAAACTGAAATTCTAAACTTCTTTTCATACTTTACTTCTTCACTTTTCTAAATACTTATTACTTGTCAAAGCATGCTGCTTAAAACTGAAATTCTATCTTCTTTTCTTACTTTACTTCTTCACTTTTCAAAATACTTATTACATATAAAAACATACTCCTTAAAACTGAAATTCTAAAATTCTTTTCATACTTTACTTCTTCACTTTTCTAAATACTTATTACTTGTCAAAGCATGCTGCTTAAAACTGAAATTCTATCTTCTTTTCTTACTTTACTTCTTCACTTTTCAAAATACTTATTACATATAAAAACATACTCCTTAAAACTGAAATTCTAAAATTCTTTTCATACTTTACTTCTTCACTTTTCTAAATACTTATTACTTGTCAAAGCATGCTGCTTAAAACTGAAATTTTATCTTCTTTTCTTACTTTACTTTTTCACTTTTCTAAATACTTATTACTTATAAAAACATACTCCTTAAAACTGAAATTCTATCTTCTTTTCTTACTTTACTTCTTCACTTTTCTAAATACTTATTACTTATAAAAACATACTCCTTATAATTTGAACTTCTATCTTCTTTTCTTACTTTACTTCTTCACTTTTCTAAATACTTATTACTTATAAAAGCATACTCCTTATAATTTGAACTTCTATATTCTTTTCTTACTTTACTTCTTCACTTTGCAAAATACTTATTACTTATAAAAACATACTCCTTAAAACTGAAATTCTATCTTCTTTTCTTACTTTACTTCTTCACTTTTCTAAATACTTATTACTTCTCAAAGCATACTCCTTAAAACTGAAATTCTATCTTCTTTTCTTACTTTACTTCTTCACTTTTCTAAATACTTATTACTTAAAAAAGCATACTCCTTAAAACTGAAATTCTATCTTCTTTTCTTACTTTACTTCTTCACTTTTCTAAATACTTATTACTTGTCAAAGCATGCTGCTTAAAACTGAAATTCTATCTTCTTTTCTTACTTTACTTCTTCACTTTTCTGATTACTTATTACTTCTCAAAGCATGCTGCTTAAAACTGAAATTCTAAACTTCTTTTCATACTTTACTTCTTCACTTTTCTAAATACTTATTACTTATAAAAGCATACTCCTTATAATTTGAACTTCTTTATTCTTTTCTTACTTTACTTCTTCACTTTGCAAAATACTTATTACTTATAAAAACATACTCCTTAAAACTGAAATTCTAAACTTCTTTTCTTACTTTACTTCTTCACTTTTCTAAATACTTATTACTTATAAAAGCATACTCCTTATAATCTGAAATTCTATCTTCTTTTCTTACTTTACTTCTTCACTTTGCAAAATACTTATTACTTAAAAAACATACTCCTTATAATTTGAAATTCTATCTTCTTTTCTTACTTTACTTCTTCACTTTTCTAAATACTTATTACTTATAAAAGCATACTCCTTATAATTTGAACTTCTATATTCTTTTCTTACTTTACTTCTTCACTTTTCTAAATACTTATTACTTATAAAAACATACTCCTTAAAACTGAAATTCTATCTTCTTTTCTTACTTTACTTCTTCACTTTTCAAAATACTTATTACTTATAAAAGAATACTCCTTATAATTTGAACTTCTATCTTCTTTTCTTACTTTACTTCTTCACTTTTCTAAATACTTATTACTTAAAAAAGCATACTCCTTAAAACTGAAATTCTATCTTCTTTTCTTACTTTACTTCTTCACTTTTCTGATTACTTATTACTTCTCAAAGCATACTCCTTAAAACTGAAATTCTATCTTCTTTTCTTACTTTACTTCTTCACTTTTCAAAATACTTATTACATATAAAAACATACTCCTTAAAACTGAAATTCTAAAATTCTTTTCATACTTTACTTCTTCACTTTCTAAATACTTATTACTTGTCAAAGCATGCTGCTTAAAACTGAAATTCTATCTTCTTTTCTTACTTTACTTTTTCACTTTTCTAAATACTTATTACTTATAAAAACATACTCCTTAAAACTGAAATTCTATCTTCTTTTCTTACTTTACTTCTTCACTTTTCTAAATACTTATTACTTATAAAAGCATACTCCTTAAAACTGAAATTCTATATTCTTTTCTTACTTTACTTCTTCACTTTTCTAAATACTTATTACTTATAAAAACATACTCCTTAAAACTGAAATTCTATCTTCTTTTCTTACTTTACTTCTTCACTTTTCTAAATACTTATTACTTATAAAAGCATACTCCTTATAATTTGAACTTCTATATTCTTTTCTTACTTTACTTCTTCACTTTGCAAAATACTTATTACTTATAAAAACATACTCCTTAAAACTGAAATTCTATCTTCTTTTCTTACTTTACTTCTTCACTTTTCTAAATACTTATTACTTCTCAAAGCATACTCCTTAAAACTGAAATTCTATCTTCTTTTCTTACTTTATTCTTCACTTTTCTAAATACTTATTACTTGTCAAAGCATGCTGCTTAAAACTGAAATTCTATCTTCTTTTCTTACTTTACTTCTTCACTTTTCTGATTACTTATTACTTCTCAAAGCATACTCCTTAAAACTGAAATTCTAAACTTCTTTTCATACTTTACTTCTTCACTTTTCTAAATACTTATTACTTGTCAAAGCATGCTGCTTAAAACTGAAATTCTATCTTCTTTTCTTACTTTACTTCTTCACTTTTCAAAATACTTATTACATATAAAAACATACTCCTTAAAACTGAAATTCTAAAATTCTTTTCATACTTTACTTCTTCACTTTTCTAAATACTTATTACTTGTCAAAGCATGCTGCTTAAAACTGAAATTCTATCTTCTTTTCTTACTTTACTTCTTCACTTTTCAAAATACTTATTACATATAAAAACATACTCCTTAAAACTGAAATTCTAAAATTCTTTTCATACTTTACTTCTTCACTTTTCTAAATACTTATTACTTATAAAAGCATGCTGCTTAAAACTGAAATTTTATCTTCTTTTCTTACTTTACTTTTTCACTTTTCTAAATACTTATTACTTATAAAAACATACTCCTTAAAACTGAAATTCTATCTTCTTTTCTTACTTTACTTCTTCACTTTTCTAAATACTTATTACTTATAAAAACATACTCCTTATAATTTGAACTTCTATCTTCTTTTCTTACTTTACTTCTTCACTTTTCTAAATACTTATTACTTATAAAAGCATACTCCTTATAATTTGAACTTCTATATTCTTTTCTTACTTTACTTCTTCACTTTGCAAAATACTTATTACTTATAAAAACATACTCCTTAAAACTGAAATTCTATCTTCTTTTCTTACTTTACTTCTTCACTTTTCTAAATACTTATTACTTCTCAAAGCATACTCCTTAAAACTGAAATTCTATCTTCTTTTCTTACTTTACTTCTTCACTTTTCTAAATACTTATTACTTAAAAAAGCATACTCCTTAAAACTGAAATTCTATCTTCTTTTCTTACTTTACTTCTTCACTTTTCTAAATACTTATTACTTGTCAAAGCATGCTGCTTAAAACTGAAATTCTATCTTCTTTTCTTACTTTACTTCTTCACTTTTCAAAATACTTATTACATATAAAAACATACTCCTTAAAACTGAAATTCTAAAATTCTTTTCATACTTTACTTCTTCACTTTTCTAAATACTTATTACTTGTCAAAGCATGCTGCTTAAAACTGAAATTCTATCTTCTTTTCTTACTTTACTTCTTCACTTTTCAAAATACTTATTACATATAAAAACATACTCCTTAAAACTGAAATTCTAAAATTCTTTTCATACTTTACTTCTTCACTTTTCTAAATACTTATTACTTGTCAAAGCATGCTGCTTAAAACTGAAATTTTATCTTCTTTTCTTACTTTACTTTTTCACTTTTCTAAATACTTATTACTTCTAAAAGCATACTCCTTAAAACTGAAATTCTATCTTCTTTTCTTACTTTACTTCTTCACTTTTCTAAATACTTATTATTTCTCAAAGCATACACCTTAAAACTGAAATTCTATCTTCTTTTCATACTTTACTTTTTCAATTTTATAAATACTTATTACTTCTCAAAGCATACTCCTTAAAACTGAAATTCTATCTTCTTTTCTTACTTTACTTTTTCACTTTTCTAAATACTTATTACTTATAAAAGCATACTCCTTAAAACTGAAATTCTATCTTCTTTTCTTACTTTACTTCTTCACTTTTCTAAATACTTATTACTTATAAAAGCATACTCCTTAAAACTGAAATTCTATCTTCTTTTCTTACTTTACTTCTTCACTTTTCTAAATACTTATTACTTATAAAAACATACTCCTTAAAACTGAAATTCTATCTTCTTTTCTTACTTTACTTCTTCACTTTTCTAAATACTTATTACTTAAAAAAGCATACTCCTTATAATTTGAACTTCTATATTCTTTTCTTACTTTACTTCTTCACTTTTCTAAATACTTATTACTTATAAAAGCATACTCCTTATAATTTGAACTTCTATATTCTTTTCTTACTTTACTTCTTCACTTTTCTAAATACTTATTACTTATAAAAGCATACTCCTTATAATTTGAACTTCTATATTCTTTTCTTACTTTACTTCTTCACTTTTCTAAATACTTATTACTTATAAAAACATACTCCTTAAAACTGAAATTCTATCTTCTTTTCTTACTTTACTTCTTCACTTTTCAAAATACTTATTACTTATAAAAGAATACTCCTTATAATTTGAACTTCTATCTTCTTTTCTTACTTTACTTCTTCACTTTTCTAAATACTTATTACTTAAAAAAGCATACTCCTTAAAACTGAAATTCTATCTTCTTTTCTTACTTTACTTCTTCACTTTTCTAAATACTTATTACTTATAAAAGAATACTCCTTATAATTTGAACTTCTATATTCTTTTCTTACTTTACTTCTTCACTTTTCTAAATACTTATTACTTATAAAAGCATACTCCTTAAAACTGAAATTCTATATTCTTTTCTTACTTTACTTCTTCACTTTTCTAAATACTTATTACTTATAAAAACATACTCCTTAAAACTGAAATTCTATCTTCTTTTCTTACTTTACTTCTTCACTTTTCTAAATACTTATTACTTATAAAAGCATACTCCTTATAATTTGAACTTCTATATTCTTTTCTTACTTTACTTCTTCACTTTGCAAAATACTTATTACTTATAAAAACATACTCCTTAAAACTGAAATTCTATCTTCTTTTCTTACTTTACTTCTTCACTTTTCTAAATACTTATTACTTCTCAAAGCATACTCCTTAAAACTGAAATTCTATCTTCTTTTCTTACTTTACTTCTTCACTTTTCAAAATACTTATTACATATAAAAACATACTCCTTAAAACTGAAATTCTAAAATTCTTTTCATACTTTACTTCTTCACTTTCTAAATACTTATTACTTGTCAAAGCATGCTGCTTAAAACTGAAATTCTATCTTCTTTTCTTACTTTACTTTTTCACTTTTCTAAATACTTATTACTTATAAAAACATACTCCTTAAAACTGAAATTCTATCTTCTTTTCTTACTTTACTTCTTCACTTTTCTAAATACTTATTACTTATAAAAGCATACTCCTTAAAACTGAAATTCTATATTCTTTTCTTACTTTACTTCTTCACTTTTCTAAATACTTATTACTTATAAAAACATACTCCTTAAAACTGAAATTCTATCTTCTTTTCTTACTTTACTTCTTCACTTTTCTAAATACTTATTACTTATAAAAGCATACTCCTTATAATTTGAACTTCTATATTCTTTTCTTACTTTACTTCTTCACTTTGCAAAATACTTATTACTTATAAAAACATACTCCTTAAAACTGAAATTCTATCTTCTTTTCTTACTTTACTTCTTCACTTTTCTAAATACTTATTACTTCTCAAAGCATACTCCTTAAAACTGAAATTCTATCTTCTTTTCTTACTTTACTTCTTCACTTTTCAAAATACTTATTACATATAAAAACATACTCCTTAAAACTGAAATTCTAAAATTCTTTTCATACTTTACTTCTTCACTTTTCTAAATACTTATTACTTGTCAAAGCATGCTGCTTAAAACTGAAATTCTATCTTCTTTTCTTACTTTACTTCTTCACTTTTCAAAATACTTATTACATATAAAAACATACTCCTTAAAACTGAAATTCTAAAATTCTTTTCATACTTTACTTCTTCACTTTTCTAAATACTTATTACTTGTCAAAGCATGCTGCTTAAAACTGAAATTTTATCTTCTTTTCTTACTTTACTTTTTCACTTTTCTAAATACTTATTACTTCTAAAAGCATACTCCTTAAAACTGAAATTCTATCTTCTTTTCTTACTTTACTTCTTCACTTTTCAAAATACTTATTACTTATAAAAGCATACTCCTTATAATTTGAACTTCTATATTCTTTTCTTACTTTACTTCTTCACTTTTCTAAATACTTATTACTTCTCAAAGCATACTCCTTAAAACTGAAATTCTATCTTCTTTTCTTACTTTACTTTTTCACTTTTCTAAATACTTATTACTTATAAAAGCATACTCCTTAAAACTGAAATTCTATCTTCTTTTCTTACTTTACTTCTTCACTTTTCTAAATACTTATTACTTAAAAAAACATACTCCTTAAAACTGAAATTCTATCTTCTTTTCTTACTTTACTTCTTCACTTTTCTAAATACTTATTACTTATAAAAACATACTCCTTAAAACTGAAATTCTATCTTCTTTTCTTACTTTACTTCTTCACTTTTCTAAATACTTATTACTTAAAAAAGCATACTCCTTATAATTTGAACTTCTATATTCTTTTCTTACTTTACTTCTTCACTTTTCTAAATACTTATTACTTATAAAAGCATACTCCTTATAATTTGAACTTCTATATTCTTTTCTTACTTTACTTCTTCACTTTTCTAAATACTTATTACTTATAAAAGCATACTCCTTAAAACTGAAATTCTATCTTCTTTTCTTACTTTACTTCTTCACTTTTCTAAATACTTATTACTTATAAAAACATACTCCTTAAAACTGAAATTCTATCTTCTTTTCTTACTTTACTTCTTCACTTTTCTAAATACTTATTACTTAAAAAAGCATACTCCTTATAATTTGAACTTCTATATTCTTTTCTTACTTTACTTCTTCACTTTTCTAAATACTTATTACTTATAAAAGCATGCTGCTTAAAACTGAAATTCTATCTTCTTTTCTTACTTTACTTCTTCACTTTTCTAAATACTTATTACTTATAAAAGCATACTCCTTATAATTTGAACTTCTATATTCTTTTCTTACTTTACTTCTTCACTTTGCAAAATACTTATTACTTATAAAAACATACTCCTTAAAACTGAAATTCTATCTTCTTTTCTTACTTTACTTCTTCACTTTTCTAAATACTTATTACTTATAAAAGCATACTCCTTAAAACTGAAATTCTATCTTCTTTTCTTACTTTACTTCTTCACTTTTCTAAATACTTATTACTTGTCAAAGCATACTCCTTAAAACTGAAATTCTAAACTTCTTTTCATACTTTACTTCTTCACTTTTCTAAATACTTATTACTTATAAAAGCATACTCCTTATAATTTGAACTTCTATATTCTTTTCTTACTTTACTTCTTCACTTTTCTAAATACTTATTACTTATAAAAGCATACTCCTTAAAACTGAAATTCTATCTTCTTTTCTTACTTTACTTCTTCACTTTTCTAAATACTTATTACTAGTCAAAGCATGCTGCTTAAAACTGAAATTCTATCTTCTTTTCTTACTTTACTTCTTCACTTTTCAAAATACTTATTACTTATAAAAGCATACTCCTTATAATCTGAAATTCTATCTTCTTTTCTTACTTTACTTCTTCACTTTTCTAAATACTTATTACTTGTCAAAGCATGCTGCTTAAAACTGAAATTCTATCTTCTTTTCTTACTTTACTTCTTCACTTTTCTAAATACTTATTACTTATAAAAGCATACTCCTTATAATTTGAACTTCTATATTCTTTTCTTACTTTACTTCTTCACTTTGCAAAATACTTATTACTTATAAAAACATACTCCTTAAAACTGAAATTCTATCTTCTTTTCTTACTTTACTTCTTCACTTTTCTAAATACTTATTACTTATAAAAGCATACTCCTTAAAACTGAAATTCTATCTTCTTTTCTTACTTTACTTCTTCACTTTTCTAAATACTTATTACTTATAAAAGCATACTCCTTAAAACTGAAATTCTATCTTCTTTTCTTACTTTACTTCTTCACTTTTCTAAATACTTATTACTTATAAAAGCATACTCCTTATAATTTGAACTTCTATATTCTTTTCTTACTTTACTTCTTCACTTTTCTAAATACTTATTACTTAAAAAAGCATACTCCTTATAATTTGAACTTCTATATTCTTTTCTTACTTTACTTCTTCACTTTTCTAAATACTTATTACTTATAAAAGCATACTCCTTATAATTTGAACTTCTATATTCTTTTCTTACTTTACTTCTTCACTTTTCTAAATACTTATTACTTATAAAAGCATACTCCTTAAAACTGAAATTCTATCTTCTTTTCTTACTTTACTTCTTCACTTTTCTAAATACTTATTACTTATAAAAGCATACTCCTTAAAACTGAAATTCTATCTTCTTTTCTTACTTTACTTCTTCACTTTTCAAAATACTTATTACTTATAAAAGCATACTCCTTATAATCTGAAATTCTATCTTCTTTTCTTACTTTACTTCTTCACTTTTCTAAATACTTATTACTTGTCAAAGCATGCTGCTTAAAACTGAAATTCTATCTTCTTTTCTTACTTTACTTCTTCACTTTTCTAAATACTTATTACTTATAAAAGCATACTCCTTATAATTTGAACTTCTATATTCTTTTCTTACTTTACTTCTTCACTTTGCAAAATACTTATTACTTATAAAAACATACTCCTTAAAACTGAAATTCTATCTTCTTTTCTTACTTTACTTCTTCACTTTTCTAAATACTTATTACTTATAAAAGCATACTCCTTAAAACTGAAATTCTATCTTCTTTTCTTACTTTACTTCTTCACTTTTCTAAATACTTATTACTTGTCAAAGCATACTCCTTAAAACTGAAATTCTAAACTTCTTTTCATACTTTACTTCTTCACTTTTCTAAATACTTATTACTTATAAAAGCATACTCCTTATAATTTGAACTTCTATATTCTTTTCTTACTTTACTTCTTCACTTTTCTAAATACTTATTACTTATAAAAACATACTCCTTAAAACTGAAATTCTATCTTCTTTTCTTACTTTACTTCTTCACTTTTCTAAATACTTATTACTTATAAAAGCATACTCCTTAAAACTGAAATTCTATCTTCTTTTCTTACTTTACTTCTTCACTTTTCAAAATACTTATTACTTATAAAAGCATACTCCTTATAATCTGAAATTCTATCTTCTTTTCTTACTTTACTTCTTCACTTTTCTAAATACTTATTACTTGTCAAAGCATGCTGCTTAAAACTGAAATTCTATCTTCTTTTCTTACTTTACTTCTTCACTTTTCTAAATACTTATTACTTATAAAAGCATACTCCTTATAATTTGAACTTCTATATTCTTTTCTTACTTTACTTCTTCACTTTGCAAAATACTTATTACTTATAAAAACATACTCCTTAAAACTGAAATTCTATCTTCTTTTCTTACTTTACTTCTTCACTTTTCTAAATACTTATTACTTATAAAAGCATACTCCTTAAAACTGAAATTCTATCTTCTTTTCTTACTTTACTTCTTCACTTTTCTAAATACTTATTACTTATAAAAGCATACTCCTTAAAACTGAAATTCTATCTTCTTTTCTTACTTTACTTCTTCACTTTTCTAAATACTTATTACTTATAAAAGCATACTCATTATAATTTGAACTTCTATATTCTTTTCTTACTTTACTTCTTCACTTTTCTAAATACTTATTACTTAAAAAAGCATACTCCTTAAAACTGAAATTCTATCTTCTTTTCTTACTTTACTTCTTCACTTTTCTAAATACTTATTACTTATAAAAGCATACTCCTTAAAACTGAAATTCTATCTTCTTTTCTTACTTTACTTCTTCACTTTTCTAAATACTTATTACTTATAAAAGCATACTCCTTATAATTTGAACTTCTATCTTCTTTTCTTACTTTACTTCTTCACTTTTCTAAATACTTATTACTTATAAAAGCATACTCCTTATAATTTGAACTTCTATATTCTTTTCTTACTTTACTTCTTCACTTTTCTAAATACTTATTACTTATAAAAACATACTCCTTAAAACTGAAATTCTATCTTCTTTTCTTACTTTACTTCTTCACTTTTCTAAATACTTATTACTTATAAAAGCATACTCCTTAAAACTGAAATTCTATCTTCTTTTCTTACTTTACTTCTTCACTTTTCTAAATACTTATTACTTGTCAAAGCATGCTGCTTAAAACTGAAATTCTATCTTCTTTTCTTACTTTACTTCTTCACTTTTCTAAATACTTATTACTTATAAAAGCATACTCCTTATAATTTGAACTTCTATATTCTTTTCTTACTTTACTTCTTCACTTTTCTAAATACTTATTACTTATAAAAACATACTCCTTAAAACTGAAATTCTATCTTCTTTTCTTACTTTACTTCTTCACTTTTCTAAATACTTATTACATATAAAAACATACTCCTTAAAACTGAAATTCTATATTCTTTTCTTACTTTACTTCTTCACTTTTCTAAATACTTATTACTTATAAAAGCATACTCCTTATAATTTGAACTTCTATATTCTTTTCTTACTTTACTTCTTCACTTTTCTAAATACTTATTACTTATAAAAGCATACTCCTTAAAACTGAAATTCTATCTTCTTTTCTTACTTTACTTCTTCACTTTTCTAAATACTTATTACTTATAAAAGCATACTCCTTAAAACTGAAATTCTATCTTCTTTTCTTACTTTACTTCTTCACTTTTCTAAATACTTATTACTTATAAAAACATACTCCTTAAAACTGAAATTCTATCTTCTTTTCTTACTTTACTTCTTCACTTTTCTAAATACTTATTACATATAAAAACATACTCCTTAAAACTGAAATTCTATATTCTTTTCTTACTTTACTTCTTCACTTTTCTAAATACTTATTACTTATAAAAGCATACTCCTTATAATTTGAACTTCTATATTCTTTTCTTACTTTACTTCTTCACTTTTCTAAATACTTATTACTTATAAAAGCATACTCCTTAAAACTGAAATTCTATCTTCTTTTCTTACTTTACTTCTTCACTTTTCTAAATACTTATTACTTATAAAAGCATACTCCTTAAAACTGAAATTCTATCTTCTTTTCTTACTTTACTTCTTCACTTTTCTAAATACTTATTACTTATAAAAGCATACTCCTTAAAACTGAAATTCTATCTTCTTTTCTTACTTTACTTCTTCACTTTTCTAAATACTTATTACTTATAAAAGCATACTCCTTATAATTTGAACTTCTATATTCTTTTCTTACTTTACTTCTTCACTTTTCTAAATACTTATTACTTAAAAAAGCATACTCCTTAAAACTGAAATTCTATCTTCTTTTCTTACTTTACTTCTTCACTTTTCTAAATACTTATTACTAGTCAAAGCATGCTGCTTAAAACTGAAATTCTATCTTCTTTTCTTACTTTACTTCTTCACTTTTCTAAATACTTATTACTTATAAAAGCATACTCCTTATAATTTGAACTTCTATATTCTTTTCTTACTTTACTTCTTCACTTTGCAAAATACTTATTACTTATAAAAACATACTCCTTAAAACTGAAATTCTATCTTCTTTTCTTACTTTACTTCTTCACTTTTCTAAATACTTATTACTTGTCAAAGCATGCTGCTTAAAACTGAAATTCTATCTTCTTTTCTTACTTTACTTCTTCACTTTTCTAAATACTTATTACATATAAAAACATACTCCTTAAAACTGAAATTCTATCTTCTTTTCTTACTTTACTTCTTCACTTTGCAAAATACTTATTACTTATAAAAACATACTCCTTAAAACTGAAATTCTATCTTCTTTTCTTACTTTACTTCTTCACTTTTCTAAATACTTATTACTTCTCAAAGCATACTCCTTAAAACTGAAATTCTATCTTCTTTTCTTACTTTACTTCTTCACTTTTCTAAATACTTATTACATATAAAAACATACTCCTTAAAACTGAAATTCTATCTTCTTTTCTTACTTTACTTCTTCACTTTTCTAAATACTTATTACTTATAAAAGCATACTCCTTAAAACTGAAATTCTATCTTCTTTTCTTACTTTACTTCTTCACTTTTCTAAATACTTATTACTTATAAAAGCATACTCCTTATAATTTGAACTTCTATATTCTTTTCTTACTTTACTTCTTCACTTTTCTAAATACTTATTACTTATAAAAGCATACTCCTTAAAACTGAAATTCTATCTTCTTTTCTTACTTTACTTCTTCACTTTTCTAAATACTTATTACTAGTCAAAGCATGCTGCTTAAAACTGAAATTCTATCTTCTTTTCTTACTTTACTTCTTCACTTTTCTAAATACTTATTACTTATAAAAGCATACTCCTTATAATTTGAACTTCTATATTCTTTTCTTACTTTACTTCTTCACTTTGCAAAATACTTATTACTTATAAAAACATACTCCTTAAAACTGAAATTCTATCTTCTTTTCTTACTTTACTTCTTCACTTTTCTAAATACTTATTACTTGTCAAAGCATGCTGCTTAAAACTGAAATTCTATCTTCTTTTCTTACTTTACTTCTTCACTTTTCTAAATACTTATTACTTATAAAAACATACTCCTTAAAACTGAAATTCTATCTTCTTTTCTTACTTTACTTCTTCACTTTTCTAAATACTTATTACTTATCAAAGCAAACTCCTTAAAACTGAAATTCTATCTTCTTTTCTTACTTTACTTCTTCACTTTGCAAAATACTTATTACTTATAAAAACATACTCCTTAAAACTGAAATTCTATCTTCTTTTCATACTTTACTTCTTCACTTTTCTAAATACTTATTACTTATAAAAGCATACTCCTTAAAACTGAAATTCTATCTTCTTTTCTTACTTTACTTCTTCACTTTTCTAAATACTTATTACATATAAAAACATACTCCTTAAAACTGAAATTCTATCTTCTTTTCTTACTTTACTTCTTCACTTTTCTAAATACTTATTACTTATAAAAGAATACTCCTTATAATTTGAACTTCTATATTCTTTTCTTACTTTACTTCTTCACTTTGCAAAATACTTATTACTTATAAAAACATACTCCTTAAAACTGAAATTCTATCTTCTTTTCTTACTTTACTTCTTCACTTTTCTAAATACTTATTACTTATAAAAACATACTCCTTAAAACTGAAATTCTATCTTCTTTTCTTACTTTACTTCTTCACTTTTCTAAATACTTATTACTTATCAAAGCAAACTCCTTAAAACTGAAATTCTATCTTCTTTTCTTACTTTACTTCTTCACTTTTCTAAATACTTATTACTTATAAAAGCATACTCCTTAAAACTGAAATTCTATCTTCTTTTCTTACTTTACTTCTTCACTTTTCTAAATACTTATTACTTATAAAAGCATACTCCTTATAATTTGAACTTCTATCTTCTTTTCTTACTTTACTTCTTCACTTTTCTAAATACTTATTACTTATAAAAGCATACTCCTTATAATTTGAACTTCTATATTCTTTTCTTACTTTACTTCTTCACTTTTCTAAATACTTATTACTTATAAAAACATACTCCTTAAAACTGAAATTCTATCTTCTTTTCTTACTTTACTTCTTCACTTTTCTAAATACTTATTACTTATAAAAGCATACTCCTTAAAACTGAAATTCTATCTTCTTTTCTTACTTTACTTCTTCACTTTTCTAAATACTTATTACTTGTCAAAGCATGCTGCTTAAAACTGAAATTCTATCTTCTTTTCTTACTTTACTTCTTCACTTTTCTAAATACTTATTACTTATAAAAGCATACTCCTTATAATTTGAACTTCTATATTCTTTTCTTACTTTACTTCTTCACTTTTCTAAATACTTATTACTTATAAAAACATACTCCTTAAAACTGAACTTCTATATTCTTTTCTTACTTTACTTCTTCACTTTGCAAAATACTTATTACTTATAAAAACATACTCCTTAAAACTGAAATTCTATCTTCTTTTCTTACTTTACTTCTTCACTTTGCAAAATACTTATTACTTATAAAAACATACTCCTTAAAACTGAAATTCTATCTTCTTTTCTTACTTTACTTCTTCACTTTTCTAAATACTTATTACTTCTCAAAGCATACTCCTTAAAACTGAAATTCTATCTTCTTTTCTTACTTTACTTCTTCACTTTTCTAAATACTTATTACATATAAAAACATACTCCTTAAAACTGAAATTCTATCTTCTTTTCTTACTTTACTTCTTCACTTTTCTAAATACTTATTACTTATAAAAGCATACTCCTTAAAACTGAAATTCTATCTTCTTTTCTTACTTTACTTCTTCACTTTTCTAAATACTTATTACTTATAAAAGCATACTCCTTATAATTTGAACTTCTATATTCTTTTCTTACTTTACTTCTTCACTTTTCTAAATACTTATTACTTAAAAAAGCATACTCCTTAAAACTGAAATTCTATCTTCTTTTCTTACTTTACTTCTTCACTTTTCTAAATACTTATTACTAGTCAAAGCATGCTGCTTAAAACTGAAATTCTATCTTCTTTTCTTACTTTACTTCTTCACTTTTCTAAATACTTATTACTTATAAAAGCATACTCCTTATAATTTGAACTTCTATATTCTTTTCTTACTTTACTTCTTCACTTTGCAAAATACTTATTACTTATAAAAACATACTCCTTAAAACTGAAATTCTATCTTCTTTTCTTACTTTACTTCTTCACTTTTCTAAATACTTATTACTTATAAAAGCATACTCCTTATAATTTGAACTTCTATATTCTTTTCTTACTTTACTTCTTCACTTTTCTAAATACTTATTACTTATAAAAACATACTCCTTAAAACTGAAATTCTATCTTCTTTTCTTACTTTACTTCTTCACTTTTCTAAATACTTATTACTTATCAAAGCAAACTCCTTAAAACTGAAATTCTATCTTCTTTTCTTACTTTACTTCTTCACTTTGCAAAATACTTATTACTTATAAAAACATACTCCTTAAAACTGAAATTCTATCTTCTTTTCTTACTTTACTTCTTCACTTTTCTAAATACTTATTACTTATAAAAGCATACTCCTTAAAACTGAAATTCTATCTTCTTTTCTTACTTTACTTCTTCACTTTTCTAAATACTTATTACATATAAAAACATACTCCTTAAAACTGAAATTCTATCTTCTTTTCTTACTTTACTTCTTCACTTTTCTAAATACTTATTACTTATAAAAGAATACTCCTTATAATTTGAACTTCTATATTCTTTTCTTACTTTACTTCTTCACTTTTCTAAATACTTATTACTTCTCAAAGCATACTCCTTAAAACTGAAATTCTATCTTCTTTTCTTACTTTACTTCTTCACTTTTCTAAATACTTATTACTTATAAAAGCATACTCCTTAAAACTGAAATTCTATCTTCTTTTCTTACTTTACTTCTTCACTTTTCAAAATACTTATTACTTATAAAAGCATACTCCTTATAATTTGAACTTCTATATTCTTTTCTTACTTTACTTCTTCACTTTGCAAAATACTTATTACTTATAAAAACATACTCCTTATAATTTGAACTTCTATATTCTTTTCTTACTTTACTTCTTCACTTTGCAAAATACTTATTACTTATAAAAACATACTCCTTAAAACTGAAATTCTATCTTCTTTTCTTACTTTACTTCTTCACTTTTCTAAATACTTATTACTTATAAAAACATACTCCTTAAAACTGAAATTCTATCTTCTTTTCTTACTTTACTTCTTCACTTTTCTAAATACTTATTACTTATAAAAGCATACTCCTTAAAACTGAAATTCTATCTTCTTTTCTTACTTTACTTCTTCACTTTTCAAAATACTTATTACTTATAAAAGCATACTCCTTAAAACTGAAATTCTATCTTCTTTTCTTACTTTACTTCTTCACTTTTCTAAATACTTATTACTTATAAAAGCATACTCCTTATAATTTGAACTTCTATATTCTTTTCTTACTTTACTTCTTCACTTTTTAAATACTTATTACTTAAAAAAGAACTTCTATCTTCTTTTCTTACTTTACTTCTTCACTTTTCTAAATACTTATTACTTATAAAAGAATACATACTCCTTAAAACTGAAATTTCTATATTCTTTTCTTACTTTACTTCTTCACTTTTCTAAATACTTATTACTTATAAAAGCATACTCCTTATAATTTGAACTTCTATATTCTTTTCTTACTTTACTTCTTCACTTTGCAAAAAACTTATTACTTATAAAAACATACTCCTTAAAACTGAAATTCTATCTTCTTTTCTTACTTTACTTCTTCACTTTTCTAAATACTTATTACTTATAAAAGCATACTCCTTAAAACTGAAATTCTATCTTCTTTTCTTACTTTACTTCTTCACTTTTCAAAATACTTATTACTTATAAAAGCATACTCCTTATAATTTGAAATTCTATCTTCTTTTCTTACTTTACTTCTTCACTTTGCAAAATACTTATTACTTATAAAAACATACTCCTTATAATTTGAACTTCTATATTCTTTTCTTACTTTACTTCTTCACTTTGCAAAATACTTATTACTTATAAAAACATACTCCTTAAAACTGAAATTCTATCTTCTTTTCTTACTTTACTTCTTCACTTTTCTAAATACTTATTACTTATAAAAGCATACTCCTTAAAACTGAAATTCTAAACTTCTTTTCATACTTTACTTCTTCACTTTTCTAAATACTTATTACTTATAAAAGCATACTCCTTATAATTTGAACTTCTATATTCTTTTCTTACTTTACTTCTTCACTTTTCTAAATACTTATTACTTATAAAAGCATACTCCTTATAATTTGAACTTCTATATTCTTTTCTTACTTTACTTCTTCACTTTGCAAAATACTTATTACTTATAAAAACATACTCCTTAAAACTGAAATTCTATCTTCTTTTCTTACTTTACTTCTTCACTTTTCAAAATACTTATTACTTATAAAAACATACTCCTTAAAACTGAAATTCTATCTTCTTTTCTTACTTTACTTCTTCACTTTTCTAAATACTTATTACTTATAAAAGCATACTCCTTAAAACTGAAATTCTATCTTCTTTTCTTACTTTACTTCTTCACTTTTCTAAATACTTATTACATATAAAAACATACTCCTTAAAACTGAAATTCTATCTTCTTTTCTTACTTTACTTCTTCACTTTTCTAAATACTTATTACTTATAAAAGAATACTCCTTATAATTTGAACTTCTATATTCTTTTCTTACTTTACTTCTTCACTTTTCTAAATACTTATTACTTCTCAAAGCATACTCCTTAAAACTGAAATTCTATCTTCTTTTCTTACTTTACTTCTTCACTTTTCTATAGGCTAACTTTCATCTACAAGCATATCTTGACAAAACGAATACAGATTCGTAATTATTATATCATTGCAACATTTTGGATATTCTAACTTATATTTTAGTGCTTGCTACGCAAACTTATCATTAGATATTCTTTTCCTACTTTACTTCTTCACTTTTCTAAATACTTATTACTTATAAAAGCATACTCCTTAAAACTAAAATTCTATCTTCTTTTCTTACTTTACTTCTTCACTTTTCTATAGGCTAACTTTCATCTACAAGCATATCTTGACAAAACGAATACAGATTCGTAATTATTATATCATTGCTAACATTTTGGATATTCTAACTTATATTTTAGTGCTTGCTACGCAAACTTATCATTAGATATTCTTTTCTTACTTTACTTCTTCACTTTGCAAAATACTTATTACTTATAAAAACATACTCCTTAAAACTGAAATTCTATCTTCTTTTCTTACTTTACTTCTTCACTTTTCTAAATACTTATTACTTCTCAAAGCATACTCCTTAAAACTGAAATTCTATCTTCTTTTCTTACTTTACTTCTTCACTTTTCTAAATACTTATTACATATAAAAACATACTCCTTAAAACTGAAATTCTATCTTCTTTTCTTACTTTACTTCTTCACTTTTCTAAATACTTATTACTTATAAAAGCATACTCCTTAAAACTGAAATTCTATCTTCTTTTCTTACTTTACTTCTTCACTTTTCTAAATACTTATTACTTATAAAAGCATACTCCTTATAATTTGAACTTCTATATTCTTTTCTTACTTTACTTCTTCACTTTTCTAAATACTTATTACTTAAAAAAGCATACTCCTTAAAACTGAAATTCTATCTTCTTTTCTTACTTTACTTCTTCACTTTTCTAAATACTTATTACTAGTCAAAGCATGCTGCTTAAAACTGAAATTCTATCTTCTTTTCTTACTTTACTTCTTCACTTTGCAAAATACTTATTACTAGTCAAAGCATGCTGCTTAAAACTGAAATTCTATCTTCTTTTCTTACTTTACTTCTTCACTTTTCAAAATACTTATTACTTATAAAAGCATACTCCTTATAATTTGAACTTCTATATTCTTTTCTTACTTTACTTCTTCACTTTGCAAAATACTTATTACTTATAAAAACATACTCCTTATAATTTGAACTTCTATATTCTTTCTTACTTTACTTCTTCACTTTTCTAAATACTTATTACTTATAAAAACATACTCCTTAAAACTGAAATTCTATCTTCTTTTCTTACTTTACTTCTTCACTTTTCTAAATACTTATTACTTATCAAAGCAAACTCCTTAAAACTGAAATTCTATCTTCTTTTCTTACTTTACTTCTTCACTTTGCAAAATACTTATTACTTATAAAAACATACTCCTTAAAACTGAAATTCTATCTTCTTTTCTTACTTTACTTCTTCACTTTTCTAAATACTTATTACTTATAAAAGCATACTCCTTAAAACTGAAATTCTATCTTCTTTTCTTACTTTACTTCTTCACTTTTCTAAATACTTATTACTTATAAAAGCATACTCCTTATAATTTGAACTTCTATATTCTTTTCTTACTTTACTTCTTCACTTTGCAAAATACTTATTACTTATAAAAGCATACTCATTAAAACTGAAATTCTATCTTCTTTTCTTACTTTACTTCTTCACTTTTCAAAATACTTATTACTTATAAAAGCATACTCCTTATAATTTGAACTTCTATATTCTTTTCTTACTTTACTT
>CAMPDV010005651.1:0-22353 GCA_946699065.1 Loxodes magnus | reverse complement strand
CCTTTGAGAGAAGTAGATAGTCTTTTGAGAAGTGAAGAAGTAAAGTAAGAAAAGAAGATAGAATTTCAGTTTTAAGGAGTATGATTTGAGAGAAGAGAAGAATTTAGAAAAGTGAAGAAGTAAAGTAAGAAAAGAAGATAGAGTTTCAGTTTTAAGGAGTATGCTTTGAGAGTAAAGAAGTATTTAGAGAAGTGAAGAAGTAAAGTAAGAAAAGAAGATAGAATTTCAGTTTTAAGGAGTATGATTTGAGAGAAGAGAAGAATTTAGAAAAGTGAAGAAGCAAAGTAAGAAAAGAAGATAGAATTTCAGTTTTAAGGAGTATGTTTTAGAAGTAGTTTGTATTTTGAAAAGTGAAGTAAAGTAAGAAAAGAAGATATAATTTCAGTTTTAAGGAGTATGCTTTGAGAGAAAAGAAGAATTTAGAAAAGTGAAGAAGTAAAGTAAGAAAAGAAGATAGAGTTTCAGTTTTAAGGAGTATGCTTTGAGAGTAAAGAAGTATTTAGAGAAGTGAAGAAGTAAAGTAAGAAAAGAAGATAGAATTTCAGTTTTAAGGAGTATGATTTGAGAGAAGAGAAGAATTTAGAAAAGTGAAGAAGCAAAGTAAGAAAAGAAGATAGAATTTCAGTTTTAAGGAGTATGTTTTAGAAGTAGTTTGTATTTTGAAAAGTGAAGAAGTAAAGTAAGAAAAGAAGATAGAGTTTCAGTTTTAAGGAGTATCCTTTGAGAGAAGTAGATAGTCTTTTGAAAAGTGAAGAAGTAAAGTAAGAAAAGAAGATAGAGTTTCAGTTTTAAGGAGTATGCTTTGAGAGTAAAGAAGTATTTAGAGAAGTGAAGAAGTAAAGTAAGAAAAGAAGATTGAGTTTCAGTTTAAAGGAGTATGCTTTGAGAAGTAGTTAGTATTTTGAAAAGTGAAGTAAAGTAAGAAAAGAAGATATAATTTCAGTTTTAAGGAGTATCCTTTGAGAGAAGTAGATAGTCTTTTGAAAAGTGAAGAAGTAAAGTAAGAAAAGAAGATAGAATTTCAGTTTTAAGGAGTATGATTTGAGAGAAGAGAAGAATTTAGAAAAGTGAAGAAGCAAAGTAAGAAAAGAAGATAGAATTTCAGTTTTAAGGAGTATGTTTTAGAAGTAGTTTGTATTTTGAAAAGTGAAGTAAAGTAAGAAAAGAAGATATAATTTCAGTTTTAAGGAGTATCCTTTGAGAGAAGTAGATAGTCTTTTGAAAAGTGAAGAAGTAAAGTAAGAAAAGAAGATAGAGTTTCAGTTTTAAGGAGTATGCTTTGAGAGTAAAGAAGTATTTAGAGAAGTGAAGAAGTAAAGTAAGAAAAGAAGATAGAATTTCAGTTTTAAGGAGTATGATTTGAGAGAAGAGAAGAATTTAGAAAAGTGAAGAAGCAAAGTAAGAAAAGAAGATAGAATTTCAGTTTTAAGGAGTATGTTTTAGAAGTAGTTTTTATTTTGAAAAGTGTAGAAGTAAAGTAAGAAAAGAAGATAGAGTTTCAGTTTTAAGGAGTATGCTTTGAGAAGTAAAAAGTATTTAGAAAAGTGAAGAAGTAAAGTAAGAAAAGAAGATAGAATTTCAGTTTTAAGGAGTATCCTTTGAGAGAAGTAGATAGTCTTTTGAAAAGTGAAGAAGTAAAGTAAGAAAAGAAGATAGAGTTTACAGTTTTAAGGAGTATGCTTTGAGAGTAAAGAAGTATTTAGAGAAGTAAAGAAGTAAAGTAAGAAAAGAAGATAGAATTTCAGTTTTAAGGAGTATGCTTTGAGAGTAAAGAAGTATTTAGAGAAGTGAAGAAGTAAAGTAAGAAAAGAAGATAGAATTTCAGTTTTAAGGAGTATGTTTTAGAAGTAGTTTGTATTTTGAAAAGTGAAGAAGTAAAGTAAGAAAAGAAGATAGAGTTTCAGTTTTAAGGAGTATGTTTTAGAAGTAGTTTGTATTTTGAAAAGTGAAGTAAAGTAAGAAAAGAAGATAGAGTTTCAGTTTTAAGGAGTATGCTTTGAGAAGAAATAATAGATTGAAAAGTGAAGAAGTAAAGTAAGAAAAGAAGATATAATTTCAGTTTTAAGGAGTATGCTTTGAGAGTAAAGAAGTATTTAGAGAAGTGAAGAAGTAAAGTAAGAAAAGAAGATAGAGTTTCAGTTTAAAGGAGTATGCTTTGAGAAGTAGTTAGTATTTTGAAAAGTGAAGTAAAGTAAGAAAAGAAGATATAATTTCAGTTTTAAGGAGTATCCTTTGAGAGAAGTAGATAGTCTTTTGAAAAGTGAAGAAGTAAAGTAAGAAAAGAAGATAGAGTTTCAGTTTTAAGGAGTATGATTTGAGAGAAGAGAAGAATTTAGAAAAGTGAAGAAGCAAAGTAAGAAAAGAAGATAGAATTTCAGTTTTAAGGAGTATGTTTTAGAAGTAGTTTGTATTTTGAAAAGTGAAGAAGTAAAGTAAGAAAAGAAGATATAATTTCAGTTTTAAGGAGTATCCTTTGAGAGAAGTAGATAGTCTTTTGAAAAGTGAAGAAGTAAAGTAAGAAAAGAAGATAGAGTTTCAGTTTTAAGGAGTATGCTTTGAGAGTAAAGAAGTATTTAGAGAAGTGAAGAAGTAAAGTAAGAAAAGAAGATAGAATTTCAGTTTTAAGGAGTATGCTTTGAGAGTAAAGAAGTATTTAGAGAAGTGAAGAAGTAAAGTAAGAAAAGAAGATAGAATTTCAGTTTTAAGGAGTATGTTTTAGAAGTAGTTTGTATTTTGAAAAGTGAAGTAAAGTAAGAAAAGAAGATATAATTTCAGTTTTAAGGAGTATCCTTTGAGAGAAGTAGATAGTCTTTTGAAAAGTGAAGAAGTAAAGTAAGAAAAGAAGATAGAGTTTACAGTTTTAAGGAGTATGCTTTGAGAGTAAAGAAGTATTTAGAGAAGTAAAGAAGTAAAGTAAGAAAAGAAGATAGAATTTCAGTTTTAAGGAGTATGCTTTGAGAGTAAAGAAGTATTTAGAGAAGTGAAGAAGTAAAGTAAGAAAAGAAGATAGAATTTCAGTTTTAAGGAGTATGTTTTAGAAGTAGTTTGTATTTTGAAAAGTGAAGTAAAGTAAGAAAAGAAGATATAATTTCAGTTTTAAGGAGTATCCTTTGAGAGAAGTAGATAGTCTTTTGAAAAGTGAAGAAGTAAAGTAAGAAAAGAAGATAGAGTTTCAGTTTAAAGGAGTATGCTTTGAGAAGAAATAATAGATTGAAAAGTGAAGTAAAGTAAGAAAAGAAGATAGAATTTCAGTTTTAAGGAGTATGTTTTAGAAGTAGTTTGTATTTTGAAAAGTGAAGTAAAGTAAGAAAAGAAGATATAATTTCAGTTTTAAGGAGTATGTTTTAGAAGTAGTTTGTATTTTGAAAAGTGAAGAAGTAAAGTAAGAAAAGAAGATAGAGTTTCAGTTTTAAGGAGTATGTTTTAGAAGTAGTTTGTATTTTGAAAAGTGAAGTAAAGTAAGAAAAAAAGATATAATTTCAGTTTTAAGGAGTATGTTTTAGAAGTAGTTTGTATTTTGAAAAGTGAAGTAAAGTAAGAAAAGAAGATATAATTTCAGTTTAAAGGAGTATGCTTTGAGAAGTAGTTAGTATTTTGAAAAGTGAAGTAAAGTAAGAAAAGAAGATAGAGTTTCAGTTTTAAGGAGTATGCTTTGAGAGTAAAGAAGTATTTAGAGAAGTGAAGAAGTAAAGTAAGAAAAGAAGATAGAATTTCAGTTTTAAGGAGTATGATTTGAGAGAAGAGAAGAATTTAGAAAAGTGAAGAAGCAAAGTAAGAAAAGAAGATAGAGTTTCAGTTTAAAGGAGTATGCTTTGAGAAGTAGTTAGTATTTAGAAAAGTGTAGAAGTAAAGTAAGAAAAGAAGATAGAGTTTCAGTTTTAAGGAGTATGCTTTGAGAAGTAAAAAGTATTTAGAAAAGTGAAGAAGTAAAGTAAGAAAAGAAGATAGAGTTTCAGTTTTAAGGAGTATGCTTTGAGAGTAAAGAAGTATTTAGAGAAGTGAAGAAGTAAAGTAAGAAAAGAAGATAGAATTTCAGTTTTAAGGAGTATGATTTGAGAGAAGAGAAGAATTTAGAAAAGTGAAGAAGCAAAGTAAGAAAAGAAGATAGAATTTCAGTTTTAAGGAGTATGTTTTAGAAGTAGTTTGTATTTTGAAAAGTGAAGAAGTAAAGTAAGAAAAGAAGATAGAGTTTCAGTTTTAAGGAGTATCCTTTGAGAGAAGTAGATAGTCTTTTGAAAAGTGAAGAAGTAAAGTAAGAAAAGAAGATAGAGTTTCAGTTTTAAGGAGTATGCTTTGAGAGTAAAGAAGTATTTAGAGAAGTGAAGAAGTAAAGTAAGAAAAGAAGATAGAGTTTCAGTTTAAAGGAGTATGCTTTGAGAAGTAGTTAGTATTTTGAAAAGTGAAGTAAAGTAAGAAAAGAAGATATAATTTCAGTTTTAAGGAGTATCCTTTGAGAGAAGTAGATAGTCTTTTGAAAAGTGAAGAAGTAAAGTAAGAAAAGAAGATAGAATTTCAGTTTTAAGGAGTATGATTTGAGAGAAGAGAAGAATTTAGAAAAGTGAAGAAGCAAAGTAAGAAAAGAAGATAGAATTTCAGTTTTAAGGAGTATGTTTTAGAAGTAGTTTGTATTTTGAAAAGTGAAGTAAAGTAAGAAAAGAAGATATAATTTCAGTTTTAAGGAGTATCCTTTGAGAGAAGTAGATAGTCTTTTGAAAAGTGAAGAAGTAAAGTAAGAAAAGAAGATAGAGTTTCAGTTTTAAGGAGTATGCTTTGAGAGTAAAGAAGTATTTAGAGAAGTGAAGAAGTAAAGTAAGAAAAGAAGATAGAATTTCAGTTTTAAGGAGTATGATTTGAGAGAAGAGAAGAATTTAGAAAAGTGAAGAAGCAAAGTAAGAAAAGAAGATAGAATTTCAGTTTTAAGGAGTATGTTTTAGAAGTAGTTTTTATTTTGAAAAGTGTAGAAGTAAAGTAAGAAAAGAAGATAGAGTTTCAGTTTTAAGGAGTATGCTTTGAGAAGTAAAAAGTATTTAGAAAAGTGAAGAAGTAAAGTAAGAAAAGAAGATAGAATTTCAGTTTTAAGGAGTATCCTTTGAGAGAAGTAGATAGTCTTTTGAAAAGTGAAGAAGTAAAGTAAGAAAAGAAGATAGAGTTTCAGTTTAAAGGAGTATGCTTTGAGAAGTAGTTAGTATTTAGAAAAGTGTAGAAGTAAAGTAAGAAAAGAAGATAGAGTTTCAGTTTTAAGGAGTATGCTTTGGTAAGTAATAAGTATTTAGAAAAGTGAAGAAGTAAAGTAAGAAAAGAAGATAGAGTTTCAGTTTTAAGGAGTATGCTTTGAGAAGAAATAATAGATTGAAAAGTGAAGAAGTAAAGTAAGAAAAGAAGATAGAGTTTCAGTTTTAAGGAGTATGCTTTGAGAAGTAATAAGTATTTAGAGAAGTGAAGAAGTAAAGTAAGAAAAGAAGATAGAGTTTCAGTTTTAAGGAGTATGCTTTGAGAAGAAATAATAGATTGAAAAGTGAAGAAGTAAAGTAAGAAAAGAAGATATAATTTCAGTTTTAAGGAGTATGCTTTGAGAGTAAAGAAGTATTTAGAGAAGTGAAGAAGTAAAGTAAGAAAAGAAGATAGAATTTCAGTTTTAAGGAGTATGTTTTAGAAGTAGTTTGTATTTTGAAAAGTGAAGTAAAGTAAGAAAAGAAGATATAATTTCAGTTTTAAGGAGTATCCTTTGAGAGAAGTAGATAGTCTTTTGAAAAGTGAAGAAGTAAAGTAAGAAAAGAAGATAGAGTTTACAGTTTTAAGGAGTATGCTTTGAGAGTAAAGAAGTATTTAGAGAAGTAAAGAAGTAAAGTAAGAAAAGAAGATAGAATTTCAGTTTTAAAGGAGTATCCTTTGAGAGAAGTAGATAGTCTTTTGAAAAGTGAAGAAGTAAAGTAAGAAAAGAAGATAGAGTTTCAGTTTTAAGGAGTATGTTTTAGAAGTAATAAGTATTTAGAAAAGTGAAGAAGTAAAGTAAGAAAAGAAGATAGAGTTTCAGTTTAAAGGAGTATGCTTTGAGAAGTAGTTAGTATTTTGAAAAGTGAAGTAAAGTAAGAAAAGAAGATATAATTTCAGTTTTAAGGAGTATCCTTTGAGAGAAGTAGATAGTCTTTTGAAAAGTGAAGAAGTAAAGTAAGAAAAGAAGATAGAGTTTCAGTTTTAAGGAGTATGCTTTGAGAAGTAGTTAGTATTTAGAAAAGTGTAGAAGTAAAGTAAGAAAAGAAGATAGAGTTTCAGTTTTAAGGAGTATGCTTTGAGAAGTAAAAAGTATTTAGAAAAGTGAAGAAGTAAAGTAAGAAAAGAAGATAGAATTTCAGTTTTAAGGAGTATCCTTTGAGAGAAGTAGATAGTCTTTTGAAAAGTGAAGTAAAGTAAGAAAAGAAGATATAATTTCAGTTTAAAAGAGTATGCTTTGAGAAGTAGTTAGTATTTAGAAAAGTGTAGAAGTAAAGTAAGAAAAGAAGATAGAGTTTCAGTTTAAAGGAGTATGTTTTAGAAGTAGTTTGTATTTTGAAAAGTGAAGTAAAGTAAGAAAAGAAGATATAATTTCAGTTTTAAGGAGTATCCTTTGAGAGAAGTAGATAGTCTTTTGAAAAGTGAAGAAGCAAAGTAAGAAAAGAAGATAGAGTTTCAGTTTTAAGGAGTATGCTTTGAGAAGAAATAATAGATTGAAAAGTGAAGAAGTAAAGTAAGAAAGGAAGGTAGAATTTCAGTTTTAAGGAGTATCCTTTGAGAGAAGTAGATAGTCTTTTGAAAAGTGAAGAAGTAAAGTAAGAAAAGAAGATAGAATTTCAGTTTTAAGGAGTATGATTTGAGAGAAGAGAAGAATTTAGAAAAGTGAAGAAGTAAAGTAAGAAAAGAAGATATAATTTCAGTTTTAAGGAGTATCCTTTGAGAGAAGTAGATAGTCTTTTGAAAAGTGAAGAAGTAAAGTAAGAAAAGAAGATAGAGTTTACAGTTTTAAGGAGTATGCTTTGAGAGTAAAGAAGTATTTAGAGAAGTGAAGAAGTAAAGTAAGAAAAGAAGATAGAATTTCAGTTTTAAGGAGTATGCTTTGAGAGAAAAGAAGAATTTAGAAAAGTGAAGAAGTAAAGTAAGAAAAGAAGATAGAATTTCAGTTTTAAGGAGTATGTTTTAGAAGTAGTTAGTATTTTGAAAAGTGAAGTAAAGTAAGAAAAGAAGATATAATTTCAGTTTTAAGGAGTATCCTTTGAGAGAAGTAGATAGTCTTTTGAAAAGTGAAGAAGTAAAGTAAGAAAAGAAGATAGAGTTTCAGTTTTAAGGAGTATGCTTTAGAAGTAGTTTGTATTTTGAAAAGTGAAGAAGTAAAGTAAGAAAAGAAGATAGAGTTTCAGTTTTAAGGAGTATGTTTTAGAAGTAGTTTGTATTTTGAAAAGTGAAGTAAAGTAAGAAAAGAAGATAGAATTTCAGTTTTAAGGAGTATCCTTTGAGAGAAGTAGATAGTCTTTTGAAAAGTGAAGAAGTAAAGTAAGAAAAGAAGATAGAGTTTCAGTTTTAAGGAGTATGCTTTGAGAGTAAAGAAGTATTTAGAGAAGTGAAGAAGTAAAGTAAGAAAAGAAGATAGAGTTTCAGTTTTAAGGAGTATGCTTTGAGAAGTAGTTAGTATTTAGAAAAGTGAAGAAGTAAAGTAAGAAAAGAAGATAGAGTTTCAGTTTAAAGGAGTATGCTTCGAGAAGAAATAATAGATTGAAAAGTGAAGAAGTAAAGTAAGAAAAGAAGATAGAGTTTCAGTTTTAAGGAGTATGCTTTGAGAAGTAATAAGTATTTAGAAAAGTGAAGAAGTAAAGTAAGAAAAGAAGATAGAGTTTCAGTTTAAAGGAGTATGCTTTGAGAAGAAATAATAGATTGAAAAGTGAAGAAGTAAAGTAAGAAAAGAAGATAGAATTTCAGTTTTAAGGAGTATGCTTTGAGAGTAAAGAAGTATTTAGAGAAGTGAAGAAGTAAAGTAAGAAAAGAAGATAGAATTTCAGTTTTAAGGAGTATGTTTTAGAAGTAGTTTGTATTTTGAAAAGTGAAGTAAAGTAAGAAAAGAAGATATAATTTCAGTTTAAAGGAGTATGCTTTGAGAAGTAGTTAGTATTTTGAAAAGTGAAGTAAAGTAAGAAAAGAAGATATAATTTCAGTTTTAAGGAGTATCCTTTGAGAGAAGTAGATAGTCTTTTGAGAAGTGAAGAAGTAAAGTAAGAAAAGAAGATAGAATTTCAGTTTTAAGGAGTATGATTTGAGAAGTAATAAGTATTTAGAAAAGTGAAGAAGTAAAGTAAGAAAAGAAGATAGAGTTTCAGTTTAAAGGAGTATGCTTTGAGAAGTAGTTAGTATTTTGAAAAGTGAAGTAAAGTAAGAAAAGAAGATATAATTTCAGTTTTAAGGAGTATGCTTTGAGAGTAAAGAAGTATTTAGAGAAGTGAAGAAGTAAAGTAAGAAAAGAAGATAGAATTTCAGTTTTAAGGAGTATGATTTGAGAGAAGAGAAGAATTTTGAAAAGTGAAGAAGCAAAGTAAGAAAAGAAGATAGAATTTCAGTTTTAAGGAGTATCCTTTGAGAGAAGTAGATAGTCTTTTGAAAAGTGAAGAAGTAAAGTAAGAAAAGAAGATAGAGTTTCAGTTTTAAGGAGTATGCTTTGAGAAGTAGTTAGTATTTAGAAAAGTGTAGAAGTAAAGTAAGAAAAGAAGATAGAGTTTCAGTTTTAAGGAGTATGCTTTGAGAAGTAAAAAGTATTTAGAAAAGTGAAGAAGTAAAGTAAGAAAAGAAGATAGAATTTCAGTTTTAAGGAGTATCCTTTGAGAGAAGTAGATAGTCTTTTGAAAAGTGAAGTAAAGTAAGAAAAGAAGATAGAGTTTCAGTTTAAAAGAGTATGCTTTGAGAAGTAGTTAGTATTTAGAAAAGTGTAGAAGTAAAGTAAGAAAAGAAGATAGAGTTTCAGTTTAAAGGAGTATGCTTTGAGAAGTAGTTAGTATTTTGAAAAGTGAAGTAAAGTAAGAAAAGAAGATATAATTTCAGTTTTAAGGAGTATCCTTTGAGAGAAGTAGATAGTCTTTTGAAAAGTGAAGAAGTAAAGTAAGAAAAGAAGATAGAGTTTCAGTTTTAAGGAGTATGCTTTGAGAAGTAGATAGTCTTTTGAAAAGTGAAGAAGTAAAGTAAGAAAAGAAGATAGAGTTTCAGTTTTAAGGAGTATGCTTTGAGAAGTAAAAAGTATTTAGAAAAGTGAAGAAGTAAAGTAAGAAAAGAAGATAGAATTTCAGTTTTAAGGAGTATCCTTTGAGAGAAGTAGATAGTCTTTTGAAAAGTGAAGTAAAGTAAGAAAAGAAGATATATCTTCAGTTTAAAAGAGTATGCTTTGAGAAGTAGTTAGTATTTAGAAAAGTGTAGAAGTAAAGTAAGAAAAGAAGATAGAGTTTCAGTTTAAAGGAGTATGCTTTGAGAAGTAGTTAGTATTTTGAAAAGTGAAGTAAAGTAAGAAAAGAAGATATAATTTCAGTTTTAAGGAGTATCCTTTGAGAGAAGTAGATAGTCTTTTGAAAAGTGAAGAAGCAAAGTAAGAAAAGAAGATAGAGTTTCAGTTTTAAGGAGTATGCTTTGAGAAGAAATAATAGATTGAAAAGTGAAGAAGTAAAGTAAGAAAAGAAGATAGAATTTCAGTTTTAAGGAGTATGCTTTGAGAGTAAAGAAGTATTTAGAGAAGTGAAGAAGTAAAGTAAGAAAAGAAGATAGAATTTCAGTTTTAAGGAGTATGTTTTAGAAGTAGTTTGTATTTTGAAAAGTGAAGTAAAGTAAGAAAAGAAGATATAATTTCAGTTTTAAGGAGTATCCTTTGAGAGAAGTAGATAGTCTTTTGAAAAGTGAAGAAGTAAAGTAAGAAAAGAAGATAGAGTTTACAGTTTTAAGGAGTATGCTTTGAGAGTAAAGAAGTATTTAGAGAAGTGAAGAAGTAAAGTAAGAAAAGAAGATATAATTTCAGTTTTAAGGAGTATGCTTTGAGAGAAAAGAAGAATTTAGAAAAGTGAAGAAGCAAAGTAAGAAAAGAAGATAGAATTTCAGTTTTAAGGAGTATGTTTTAGAAGTAGTTTGTATTTTGAAAAGTGAAGTAAAGTAAGAAAAGAAGATATAATTTCAGTTTTAAGGAGTATCCTTTGAGAGAAGTAGATAGTCTTTTGAAAAGTGAAGAAGTAAAGTAAGAAAAGAAGATAGAGTTTCAGTTTTAAGGAGTATGCTTTGAGAGTAAAGAAGTATTTAGAGAAGTGAAGAAGTAAAGTAAGAAAAGAAGATAGAGTTTCAGTTTTAAGGAGTATGCTTTGAGAAGTAGTTAGTATTTAGAAAAGTGAAGAAGTAAAGTAAGAAAAGAAGATAGAGTTTCAGTTTAAAGGAGTATGCTTTGAGAAGTAGTTAGTATTTTGAAAAGTGAAGTAAAGTAAGAAAAGAAGATATAATTTCAGTTTTAAGGAGTATCCTTTGAGAGAAGTAGATAGTCTTTTGAAAAGTGAAGAAGCAAAGTAAGAAAAGAAGATAGAATTTCAGTTTTAAGGAGTATGCTTTGAGAAGAAATAATAGATTGAAAAGTGAAGAAGTAAAGTAAGAAAGGAAGGTAGAATTTCAGTTTTAAGGAGTATGCTTTGGTAAGTAATAAGTATTTAGAGAAGTGAAGAAGTAAAGTAAGAAAAGAAGATAGAATTTCAGTTTTAAGGAGTATGTTTTAGAAGTAGTTTGTATTTTGAAAAGTGAAGTAAAGTAAGAAAAGAAGATATAATTTCAGTTTTAAGGAGTATCCTTTGAGAGAAGTAGATAGTCTTTTGAAAAGTGAAGAAGTAAAGTAAGAAAAGAAGATAGAGTTTCAGTTTAAAGGAGTATGATTTGAGAGTAAAGAAGTATTTAGAGAAGTAAAGAAGTAAAGTAAGAAAAGAAGAAAGAATTTCAGTTTTAAGGAGTATGCTTTGAGAAGTAGTTAGTATTTAGAAAAGTGTAGAAGTAAAGTAAGAAAAGAAGATAGAGTTTCAGTTTAAAGGAGTATGCTTTGAGAAGTAGTTAGTATTTTGAAAAGTGAAGTAAAGTAAGAAAAGAAGATATAATTTCAGTTTTAAGGAGTATCCTTTGAGAGAAGTAGATAGTCTTTTGAAAAGTGAAGAAGCAAAGTAAGAAAAGAAGATAGAATTTCAGTTTTAAGGAGTATGCTTTGAGAAGAAATAATAGATTGAAAAGTGAAGAAGTAAAGTAAGAAAGGAAGGTAGAATTTCAGTTTTAAGGAGTATGCTTTGGTAAGTAATAAGTATTTAGAGAAGTGAAGAAGTAAAGTAAGAAAAGAAGATAGAATTTCAGTTTTAAGGAGTATGTTTTAGAAGTAGTTTGTATTTTGAAAAGTGAAGTAAAGTAAGAAAAGAAGATATAATTTCAGTTTTAAGGAGTATCCTTTGAGAGAAGTAGATAGTCTTTTGAAAAGTGAAGAAGTAAAGTAAGAAAAGAAGATAGAGTTTACAGTTTTAAGGAGTATGCTTTGAGAGTAAAGAAGTATTTAGAGAAGTGAAGAAGTAAAGTAAGAAAAGAAGATAGAATTTCAGTTTTAAGGAGTATGCTTTGAGAGAAAAGAAGAATTTAGAAAAGTGAAGAAGTAAAGTAAGAAAAGAAGATAGAGTTTTAGTTTAAAGGAGTATGCTTTGAGAAGTAGTTAGTATTTTGAAAAGTGAAGTAAAGTAAGAAAAGAAGATATAATTTCAGTTTTAAGGAGTATCCTTTGAGAGTAAAGAAGTATTTAGAGAAGTGAAGAAGTAAAGTAAGAAAAGAAGATAGAATTTCAGTTTTAAGGAGTATGTTTCGAGAGTAAAGAAGTATTTAGAGAAGTGAAGAAGTAAAGTAAGAAAAGAAGATAGAATTTCAGTTTTAAGGAGTATGATTTGAGAGAAGAGAAGAATTTAGAAAAGTGAAGAAGCAAAGTAAGAAAAGAAGATAGAATTTCAGTTTTAAGGAGTATGTTTTAGAAGTAGTTTGTATTTTGAAAAGTGAAGTAAAGTAAGAAAAGAAGATATAATTTCAGTTTTAAGGAGTATCCTTTGAGAGAAGTAGATAGTCTTTTGAAAAGTGAAGAAGTAAAGTAAGAAAAGAAGATAGAGTTTCAGTTTTAAGGAGTATGTTTCGAGAGTAAAGAAGTATTTAGAGAAGTGAAGAAGTAAAGTAAGAAAAGAAGATAGAATTTCAGTTTTAAGGAGTATGCTTTGAGAAGTAATAAGTATTTAGAAAAGTGAAGAAGTAAAGTAAGAAAAGAAGATAGAGTTTCAGTTTTAAGGAGTATGCTTTGAGAAGTAGTTAGTATTTTGAAAAGTGAAGTAAAGTAAGAAAAGAAGATATAATTTCAGTTTTAAGGAGTATCCTTTGAGAGAAGTAGATAGTCTTTTGAAAAGTGAAGAAGTAAAGTAAGAAAAGAAGATAGAGTTTACAGTTTTAAGGAGTATGCTTTGAGAGTAAAGAAGTATTTAGAGAAGTGAAGAAGTAAAGTAAGAAAAGAAGATAGAATTTCAGTTTTAAGGAGTATGCTTTGAGAGTAAAGAAGTATTTAGAGAAGTGAAGAAGTAAAGTAAGAAAAGAAGATAGAATTTCAGTTTTAAGGAGTATGCTTTGAGAGAAAAGAAGAATTTAGAAAAGTGAAGAAGCAAAGTAAGAAAAGAAGATAGAATTTCAGTTTTAAGGAGTATGTTTTAGAAGTAGTTTGTATTTTGAAAAGTGAAGTAAAGTAAGAAAAGAAGATATAATTTCAGTTTTAAGGAGTATCCTTTGAGAGAAGTAGATAGTCTTTTGAAAAGTGAAGAAGTAAAGTAAGAAAAGAAGATAGAGTTTACAGTTTTAAGGAGTATGCTTTGAGAGTAAAGAAGTATTTAGAGAAGTGAAGAAGTAAAGTAAGAAAAGAAGATAGAATTTCAGTTTTAAGGAGTATGCTTTGAGAGAAAAGAAGAATTTAGAAAAGTGAAGAAGCAAAGTAAGAAAAGAAGATAGAATTTCAGTTTTAAGGAGTATGTTTTAGAAGTAGTTTGTATTTTGAAAAGTGAAGTAAAGTAAGAAAAGAAGATATAATTTCAGTTTTAAGGAGTATCCTTTGAGAGAAGTAGATAGTCTTTTGAAAAGTGAAGAAGCAAAGTAAGAAAAGAAGATAGAGTTTCAGTTTTAAGGAGTATGCTTTGAGAAGAAATAATAGATTGAAAAGTGAAGAAGTAAAGTAAGAAAGGAAGGTAGAATTTCAGTTTTAAGGAGTATGCTTTGGTAAGTAATAAGTATTTAGAGAAGTGAAGAAGTAAAGTAAGAAAAGAAGATAGAATTTCAGTTTTAAGGAGTATGTTTTAGAAGTAGTTTGTATTTTGAAAAGTGAAGTAAAGTAAGAAAAGAAGATATAATTTCAGTTTTAAGGAGTATCCTTTGAGAGAAGTAGATAGTCTTTTGAAAAGTGAAGAAGTAAAGTAAGAAAAGAAGATAGAGTTTACAGTTTTAAGGAGTATGCTTTGAGAGTAAAGAAGTATTTAGAGAAGTGAAGAAGTAAAGTAAGAAAAGAAGATAGAATTTCAGTTTTAAGGAGTATGCTTTGAGAGAAAAGAAGAATTTAGAAAAGTGAAGAAGCAAAGTAAGAAAAGAAGATAGAATTTCAGTTTTAAGGAGTATGTTTTAGAAGTAGTTTGTATTTTGAAAAGTGAAGTAAAGTAAGAAAAGAAGATATAATTTCAGTTTTAAGGAGTATCCTTTGAGAGAAGTAGATAGTCTTTTGAAAAGTGAAGAAGTAAAGTAAGAAAAGAAGATAGAGTTTCAGTTTCAAGGAGTATGTTTTGAGAGTAAAGAAGTATTTAGAGAAGTGAAGAAGTAAAGTAAGAAAAGAAGATATAATTTCAGTTTTAAGGAGTATGCTTTGAGAGAAAAGAAGAATTTAGAAAAGTGAAGAAGCAAAGTAAGAAAAGAAGATAGAATTTCAGTTTTAAGGAGTATGTTTTAGAAGTAGTTTGTATTTTGAAAAGTGAAGTAAAGTAAGAAAAGAAGATATAATTTCAGTTTTAAGGAGTATCCTTTGAGAGAAGTAGATAGTCTTTTGAAAAGTGAAGAAGTAAAGTAAGAAAAGAAGATAGAGTTTCAGTTTTAAGGAGTATGTTTTGAGAGAAGTAGATAGTCTTTTGAAAAGTAAAGAAGTAAAGTAAGAAAAGAAGATAGAGTTTCAGTTTTAAGGAGTATGCTTTGAGAGTAAAGAAGTATTTAGAGAAGTGAAGAAGTAAAGTAAGAAAAGAAGATAGAATTTCAGTTTTAAGGAGTATGCTTTGAGAAGTAATAAGTATTTAGAAAAGTGAAGAAGCAAAGTAAGAAAAGAAGATAGAATTTCAGTTTTAAGGAGTATGTTTTAGAAGTAGTTTGTATTTTGAAAAGTGAAGTAAAGTAAGAAAAGAAGATATAATTTCAGTTTTAAGGAGTATCCTTTGAGAGAAGTAGATAGTCTTTTGAAAAGTGAAGAAGTAAAGTAAGAAAAGAAGATAGAGTTTACAGTTTTAAGGAGTATGCTTTGAGAGTAAAGAAGTATTTAGAGAAGTGAAGAAGTAAAGTAAGAAAAGAAGATAGAATTTCAGTTTTAAGGAGTATGCTTTGAGAGAAAAGAAGAATTTAGAAAAGTGAAGAAGCAAAGTAAGAAAAGAAGATAGAATTTCAGTTTTAAGGAGTATGTTTTAGAAGTAGTTTGTATTTTGAAAAGTGAAGTAAAGTAAGAAAAGAAGATATAATTTCAGTTTTAAGGAGTATCCTTTGAGAGAAGTAGATAGTCTTTTGAAAAGTGAAGAAGTAAAGTAAGAAAAGAAGATAGAGTTTCAGTTTTAAGGAGTATGTTTTGAGAGAAGTAGATAGTCTTTTGAAAAGTAAAGAAGTAAAGTAAGAAAAGAAGATAGAGTTTCAGTTTTAAGGAGTATGCTTTGAGAAGTAATAAGTATTTAGAGAAGTGAAGAAGTAAAGTAAGAAAAGAAGATAGAATTTCAGTTTTAAGGAGTATGCTTTGAGAAGTAATAAGTATTTAGAAAAGTGAAGAAGTAAAGTAAGAAAAGAAGATAGAGTTTCAGTTTAAAGGAGTATGCTTTGAGAAGTAGTTAGTATTTTGAAAAGTGAAGTAAAGTAAGAAAAGAAGATAGAGTGTCAGTTTTAAGGAGTATGCTTTGAGAAGAAATAATAGATTGAAAAGTGAAGAAGTAAAGTAAGAAAAGAAGATAGAGTTTCAGTTTTAAGGAGTATGCTTTGAGAAGTAGTTAGCATTTAGAAAAGTGTAGAAGTAAAGTAAGAAAAGAAGATAGAGTTTCAGTTTTAAGGAGTATGCTTTGAGAAGTAGTTAGTATTTAGAAAAGTGTAGAAGTAAAGTAAGAAAAGAAGATAGAGTTTCAGTTTAAAGGAGTATGCTTTGAGAAGAAATAATAGATTGAAAAGTGAAGAAGTAAAGTAAGAAAAGAAGATATAATTTCAGTTTTAAGGAGTATCCTTTGAGAGAAGTAGATAGTCTTTTGAAAAGTGAAGTAAAGTAAGAAAAGAAGATATAATTTCAGTTTAAAAGAGTATGCTTTGAGAAGTAGTTAGTATTTAGAAAAGTGTAGAAGTAAAGTAAGAAAAGAAGATAGAGTTTCAGTTTAAAGGAGTATGCTTTGAGAAGTAGTTAGTATTTTGAAAAGTGAAGTAAAGTAAGAAAAAAAGATATAATTTCAGTTTTAAGGAGTATCCTTTGAGAGAAGTAGATAGTCTTTTGAAAAGTGAAGAAGCAAAGTAAGAAAAGAAGATAGAGTTTCAGTTTTAAGGAGTATGCTTTGAGAGTAAAGAAGTATTTAGAGAAGTGAAGAAGTAAAGTAAGAAAAGAAGATAGAATTTCAGTTTTAAGGAGTATGCTTTGAGAGAAAAGAAGAATTTAGAAAAGTGAAGAAGTAAAGTAAGAAAAGAAGATAGAGTTTCAGTTTAAAGGAGTATGCTTTGAGAAGTAGTTAGTATTTTGAAAAGTGAAGTAAAGTAAGAAAAGAAGATATAATTTCAGTTTTAAGGAGTATCCTTTGAGAGAAGTAGATAGTCTTTTGAAAAGTGAAGAAGTAAAGTAAGAAAAGAAGATAGAATTTCAGTTTTAAGGAGTATGCTTTGAGAGTAAAGAAGTATTTAGAGAAGTGAAGAAGTAAAGTAAGAAAAGAAGATAGAATTTCAGTTTTAAGGAGTATGCTTTGAGAGAAAAGAAGAATTTAGAAAAGTGAAGAAGCAAAGTAAGAAAAGAAGATAGAATTTCAGTTTTAAGGAGTATGTTTTAGAAGTAGTTTGTATTTTGAAAAGTGAAGTAAAGTAAGAAAAGAAGATATAATTTCAGTTTTAAGGAGTATCCTTTGAGAGAAGTAGATAGTCTTTTGAAAAGTGAAGAAGTAAAGTAAGAAAAGAAGATAGAGTTTCAGTTTTAAGGAGTATGCTTTGAGAGTAAAGAAGTATTTTGAGAAGTGAAGAAGTAAAGTAAGAAAAGAAGATAGAATTTCAGTTTTAAGGAGTATGATTTGAGAGTAAAGAAGTATTTAGAGAAGTGAAGAAGTAAAGTAAGAAAAGAAGATAGAGTTTCAGTTTTAAGGAGTATGCTTTGAGAAGAAATAATAGATTGAAAAGTGAAGAAGTAAAGTAGAAAAGAAGATAGAATTTCAGTTTTAAGGAGTATGCTTTGAGAGTAAAGAAGTATTTAGAGAAGTGAAGAAGTAAAGTTAGAAAAGAAGATAGAATTACAGTTTTAAGGAGTATGTTTTAGAAGTAGTTTGTATTTTGAAAAGTGAAGTAAAGTAAGAAAAGAAGATATAATTTCAGTTTTAAGGAGTATCCTTTGAGAGAAGTAGATAGTCTTTTGAAAAGTGAAGAAGTAAAGTAAGAAAAGAAGATAGAGTTTCAGTTTAAAGGAGTATGATTTGAGAGTAAAGAAGTATTTAGAGAAGTAAAGAAGTAAATTAAGAAAAGAAGATAGAATTTCAGTTTTAAGGAGTATGATTTGAGAGTAAAGAAGTATTTAGAGAAGTGAAGAAGTAAAGTAAGAAAAGAAGATAGAATTTCAGTTTTAAGGAGTATGTTTTAGAAGTAGTTTGTATTTTGAAAAGTGAAGTAAAGTAAGAAAAGAAGATATAATTTCAGTTTTAAGGAGTATCCTTTGAGAGAAGAGAAGAATTTAGAAAAGTGAAGAAGCAAAGTAAGAAAAGAAGATAGAATTTCAGTTTTAAGGAGTATGTTTTAGAAGTAGTTTGTATTTTGAAAAGTGAAGTAAAGTAAGAAAAGAAGATAGAATTTCAGTTTTAAGGAGTATCCTTTGAGAGAAGTAGATAGTCTTTTGAAAAGTGAAGAAGTAAAGTAAGAAAAGAAGATAGAGTTTCAGTTTTAAGGAGTATGCTTTGAGAGTAAAGAAGTATTTAGAAAAGTGAAGAAGTAAAGTAAGAAAAGAAGATAGAATTTCAGTTTAAAGGAGTATGCTTTGAGAAGTAGTTAGTATTTTGAAAAGTGAAGTAAAGTAAGAAAAGAAGATATAATTTCAGTTTTAAGGAGTATGCTTTGAGAGTAAAGAAGTATTTAGAGAAGTGAAGAAGTAAAGTAAGAAAAGAAGATAGAGTTTCAGTTTTAAGGAGTATGCTTTGAGAAGTAGTTAGTATTTAGAAAAGTGAAGAAGTAAAGTAAGAAAAGAAGATAGAGTTTCAGTTTAAAGGAGTATGCTTTGAGAAGAAATAATAGATTGAAAAGTGAAGAAGTAAAGTAAGAAAAGAAGATAGAGTTTCAGTTTTAAGGAGTATGCTTTGAGAAGTAATAAGTATTTAGAAAAGTGAAGAAGTAAAGTAAGAAAAGAAGATAGAGTTTCAGTTTAAAGGAGTATGCTTTGAGAAGAAATAATAGATTGAAAAGTGAAGAAGTAAAGTAAGAAAAGAAGATAGAATTTCAGTTTTAAGGAGTATGCTTTGAGAGTAAAGAAGTATTTAGAGAAGTGAAGAAGTAAAGTAAGAAAAGAAGATAGAATTTCAGTTTTAAGGAGTATGTTTTGAGAAGTAATAAGTATTTAGAAAAGTGAAGAAGTAAAGTAAGAAAAGAAGATAGAGTTTCAGTTTAAAGGAGTATGCTTTGAGAAGTAATAAGTATTTAGAAAAGTGAAGAAGTAAAGTAAGAAAAGAAGATAGAGTTTCAGTTTAAAGGAGTATGCTTTGAGAAGTAGATAGTCTTTTGAAAAGTGAAGTAGTAAAGTAAGAAAAGAAGATAGAGTTTCAGTTTAAAGGAGTATGCTTTGAGAAGTAGATAGTCTTTTGAAAAGTGAAGTAGTAAAGTAAGAAAAGAAGATAGAGTTTCAGTTTTAAGGAGTATGCTTTGAGAAGTAGTTAGTATTTAGAAAAGTGTAGAAGTAAAGTAAGAAAAGAAGATAGAGTTTCAGTTTAAAGGTGTATGCTTTGAGAAGTAGTTAGTATTTAGAAAAGTGTAGAAGTAAAGTAAGAAAAGAAGATAGAGTTTCAGTTTAAAGGAGTATGCTTTGAGAAGTAGTTAGTATTTTGAAAAGTGAAGTAAAGTAAGAAAAGAAGATATAATTTCAGTTTTAAGGAGTATCCTTTGAGAGAAGTAGATAGTCTTTTGAAAAGTGAAGAAGTAAAGTAAGAAAAGAAGATAGAGTTTCAGTTTAAAGGAGTATGCTTTGAGAAGTAGTTAGTATTTTGAAAAGTGAAGTAAAGTAAGAAAAGAAGATATAATTTCAGTTTTAAGGAGTATCCTTTGAGAGAAGTAGATAGTCTTTTGAAAAGTGAAGAAGTAAAGTAAGAAAAGAAGATAGAATTTCAGTTTTAAGGAGTATGTTTTAGAAGTAGTTTGTATTTTGAAAAGTGAAGTAAAGTAAGAAAAGAAGATAGAGTTTCAGTTTTAAGGAGTATGCTTTGAGAAGTAAAAAGTATTTAGAAAAGTGTAGAAGTAAAGTAAGAAAAGAAGATAGAGTTTCAGTTTTAAGGAGTATCCTTTGAGAGAAGTAGATAGTCTTTTGAAAAGTGAAGTAAAGTAAGAAAAGAAGATATAATTTCAGTTTAAAGGAGTATGCTTTGAGAAGAAATAATAGATTGAAAAGTGAAGAAGTAAAGTAAGAAAAGAAGATAGAATTTCAGTTTTAAGGAGTATGCTTTGAGAGTAAAGAAGTATTTAGAGAAGTGAAGAAGTAAAGTAAGAAAAGAAGATATAATTTCAGTTTTAAGGAGTATCCTTTGAGAGAAGTAGATAGTCTTTTGAAAAGTGAAGAAGCAAAGTAAGAAAAGAAGATAGAGTTTCAGTTTTAAGGAGTATGCTTTGAGAAGAAATAATAGATTGAAAAGTGAAGAAGTAAAGTAAGAAAGGAAGGTAGAATTTCAGTTTTAAGGAGTATGCTTTGGTAAGTAATAAGTATTTAGAGAAGTGAAGAAGTAAAGTAAGAAAAGAAGATAGAATTTCAGTTTTAAGGAGTATGTTTTAGAAGTAGTTTGTATTTTGAAAAGTGAAGTAAAGTAAGAAAAGAAGATATAATTTCAGTTTTAAGGAGTATCCTTTGAGAGAAGTAGATAGTCTTTTGAAAAGTGAAGAAGTAAAGTAAGAAAAGAAGATAGAGTTTCAATTTTAAGGAGTATGCTTTGAGAGTAAAGAAGTATTTAGAGAAGTGAAGAAGTAAAGTAAGAAAAGAAGATAGAATTTCAGTTTTAAGGAGTATGCTTTGAGAGAAAAGAAGAATTTAGAAAAGTGAAGAAGCAAAGTAAGAAAAGAAGATAGAATTTCAGTTTTAAGGAGTATGTTTTAGAAGTAGTTTGTATTTTGAAAAGTGAAGTAAAGTAAGAAAAGAAGATATAATTTCAGTTTTAAGGAGTATCCTTTGAGAGAAGTAGATAGTCTTTTGAAAAGTGAAGAAGTAAAGTAAGAAAAGAAGATAGAGTTTCAGTTTCAAGGAGTATGTTTTGAGAGTAAAGAAGTATTTAGAGAAGTGAAGAAGTAAAGTAAGAAAAGAAGATATAATTTCAGTTTTAAGGAGTATGCTTTGAGAGAAAAGAAGAATTTAGAAAAGTGAAGAAGCAAAGTAAGAAAAGAAGATAGAATTTCAGTTTTAAGGAGTATGTTTTAGAAGTAGTTTGTATTTTGAAAAGTGAAGTAAAGTAAGAAAAGAAGATATAATTTCAGTTTTAAGGAGTATCCTTTGAGAGAAGTAGATAGTCTTTTGAAAAGTGAAGAAGTAAAGTAAGAAAAGAAGATAGAGTTTCAGTTTTAAGGAGTATGTTTTGAGAGAAGTAGATAGTCTTTTGAAAAGTGAAGAAGTAAAGTAAGAAAAGAAGATAGAGTTTCAGTTTTAAGGAGTATGCTTTGAGAAGTAATAAGTATTTAGAGAAGTGAAGAAGTAAAGTAAGAAAAGAAGATAGAATTTCAGTTTTAAGGAGTATGCTTTGAGAAGTAATAAGTATTTAGAAAAGTGAAGAAGTAAAGTAAGAAAAGAAGATAGAGTTTCAGTTTAAAGGAGTATGCTTTGAGAAGTAGTTTGTATTTTGAAAAGTGAAGTAAAGTAAGAAAAGAAGATATAATTTCAGTTTTAAGGAGTATGCTTTGAGAAGAAATAATAGATTGAAAAGTGAAGAAGTAAAGTAAGAAAAGAAGATAGAGTTTCAGTTTTAAGGAGTATGTTTTGAGAGAAGTAGATAGTCTTTTGAAAAGTGAAGAAGTAAAGTAAGAAAAGAAGATAGAGTTTCAGTTTTAAGGAGTATGCTTTGAGAAGTAATAAGTATTTAGAGAAGTGAAGAAGTAAAGTAAGAAAAGAAGATAGAATTTCAGTTTTAAGGAGTATGCTTTGAGAAGTAATAAGTATTTAGAAAAGTGAAGAAGTAAAGTAAGAAAAGAAGATAGAGTTTCAGTTTAAAGGAGTATGCTTTGAGAAGTAGTTTGTATTTTGAAAAGTGAAGTAAAGTAAGAAAAGAAGATATAATTTCAGTTTTAAGGAGTATGCTTTGAGAAGAAATAATAGATTGAAAAGTGAAGAAGTAAAGTAAGAAAAGAAGATAGAGTTTCAGTTTTAAGGAGTATGCTTTGAGAAGTAGTTAGCATTTAGAAAAGTGTAGAAGTAAAGTAAGAAAAGAAGATAGAGTTTCAGTTTTAAGGAGTATGCTTTGAGAAGTAGTTAGTATTTAGAAAAGTGTAGAAGTAAAGTAAGAAAAGAAGATAGAGTTTCAGTTTAAAGGAGTATGCTTTGAGAAGAAATAATAGATTGAAAAGTGAAGAAGTAAAGTAAGAAAAGAAGATATAATTTCAGTTTTAAGGAGTATCCTTTGAGAGAAGTAGATAGTCTTTTGAAAAGTGAAGTAAAGTAAGAAAAGAAGATATAATTTCAGTTTAAAAGAGTATGCTTTGAGAAGTAGTTAGTATTTAGAAAAGTGTAGAAGTAAAGTAAGAAAAGAAGATAGAGTTTCAGTTTAAAGGAGTATGCTTTGAGAAGTAGTTAGTATTTTGAAAAGTGAAGTAAAGTAAGAAAAGAAGATATAATTTCAGTTTTAAGGAGTATCCTTTGAGAGAAGTAGATAGTCTTTTGAAAAGTGAAGAAGCAAAGTAAGAAAAGAAGATAGAGTTTCAGTTTTAAGGAGTATGCTTTGAGAGTAAAGAAGTATTTAGAGAAGTGAAGAAGTAAAGTAAGAAAAGAAGATAGAATTTCAGTTTTAAGGAGTATGCTTTGAGAGAAAAGAAGAATTTAGAAAAGTGAAGAAGTAAAGTAAGAAAAGAAGATAGAATTTCAGTTTAAAGGAGTATGCTTTGAGAAGTAGTTAGTATTTTGAAAAGTGAAGTAAAGTAAGAAAAGAAGATATAATTTCAGTTTTAAGGAGTATCCTTTGAGAGAAGTAGATAGTCTTTTGAAAAGTGAAGAAGTAAAGTAAGAAAAGAAGATAGAGTTTCAGTTTTAAGGAGTATGCTTTGAGAGTAAAGAAGTATTTAGAGAAGTGAAGAAGTAAAGTAAGAAAAGAAGATAGAATTTCAGTTTTAAGGAGTATGCTTTGAGAGAAAAGAAGAATTTAGAAAAGTGAAGAAGCAAAGTAAGAAAAGAAGATAGAATTTCAGTTTTAAGGAGTATGTTTTAGAAGTAGTTTGTATTTTGAAAAGTGAAGTAAAGTAAGAAAAGAAGATATAATTTCAGTTTTAAGGAGTATCCTTTGAGAGAAGTAGATAGTCTTTTGAAAAGTGAAGAAGTAAAGTAAGAAAAGAAGATAGAGTTTCAGTTTTAAGGAGTATGCTTTGAGAGTAAAGAAGTATTTAGAGAAGTAAAGAAGTAAAGTAAGAAAAGAAGATAGAGTTTCAGTTTTAAGG
>CAMPDV010005650.1:0-31620 GCA_946699065.1 Loxodes magnus | reverse complement strand
TATCAAATGAAGCATTAGATTATGGGGGAGTTATTTTTACTAATAATGGGCGTAATATAACTTTGTTGATAATTGCTTATTTGATGATAACTAAGCAAATTATGGAGGTGCTATATATACATACTTCTCCTAAGTTACTTCTATTCAAAACGTAATTGCTCGAAGAAACAAAGCTTTAGTATGGAATGGAGGATTTTTATTGTATTAGAATTCTAATTTAACTTAAATAAAAAATAGCATCTTTACTGAAAATTACTGCATATCTAGGTAAGGAGGAGTTTTAGCTTTTTACTTCGATGTATATCAAAATAAATTAGAAATCTATAATAATTCCTTTATCTCCAACTAAGCTTTTCATGGAAGTATCGCGTATTTCATGAGGTAAAAAGTGATTCTTTCAGATTTGGAAGTTTTTGATAACTTAGGCTTTAGAATAAGGAGGACTGTATTTGGATTAATCAGAAGCTAACATTTCTTTATATTAATACTTAGTATAATAAAGCTAATAAAGGAGCTTTTATTTATAGCTTTTACTCTAGCATTTATTTATAGCATATTAAGTCTGTCAAAAACTAAGCTTTTGACGCAGGAGGTTTTTATTTACTAGTAAAATGGGTTTTTATAAATATAGCTAAATAACAGTATCAGAAAGCAAAGGAAAATATGGAAGCTGCTTATTATAACAGAAGCTGAGTCAGTTTTGATAAAAGACAGTTATTTTAATGGTAATGAAGCGTCTGATGGAAGCTTATTAGAAATAGCAAACATCAATAGCTTATAAGTTTAGAAATGCTAATTCCATAAGAACTCAGGTGGTGGTATTTTATATGGTGCTTAAATGAAGGGAATGGTTGATTGATAGGAGTGACTTTAGCTATAATATCGCATTAATGAGGTTTAATAAAAGCTATAAGTGTAAATACATGAATAATAGAGAGTGAAATGAAATGAAATGTTTATTAATAGTGGAGCTTTAGTAGAGATAACTAATAAGAACTTTAGCTTACTTGACTGTTAATTCAGTTAATTCTAATATATATGGAACTATGATTTCTTTAACTAAGACAGTTAGTAAAATAATTAACTCTACATTTAGTGGAAATTTAGGAATGGAAGGGTCTTCAATAAAGTCATAGTTTAGTGACTAAGAAATAATAGGAAGCTTATTCTATAACAATAAAGTGCGAGATAATTGGAGGAGCCATAGTAGGAAGCTAAGACAAAGTTAGAAATTTATAACAGTACGTTTATGAAAAATGAAGCTTTGAAGGAGCAGTTTTCTATTTTTCGTAAGTAAATTGTTAAATGGAAGATATTAAAAGTTTATGATAACTAAGCTAATATAGGAGGGTGCATGAAATCATAGCAATCTAATATTACGATTAAATATTCCCAATTCTATAATAACTTAGCAGATGAAGGATCTGTTTTTCACTTCTCCAAAACGAACTTAATAGTAAGTTAAGTAAGTGTTTATAAAAATAAAGCTAAAAGTAAAGGGGGAGTAATTTTTATGGAGCTTAGGAAGTACTTTGAATTTAAATGATGCTTTAGTTACTAATAATGAAGCAGATGAAGGAGCTTTATATTCAATCAGAACTCTCTATTTCAAATAAGCAATACTCAAATCTATGATAATAAAGCCTTTACTGTTGGAATTATTAATCTATGAACTGCTAAATAGTTACAACCAAATATTTTAAGAAACACCAATCTATTTAATAATCATATGAAGACTAGTCTAATTTTCGCTTACTAAAGTAGATTAAATCTCTAAAACCTTCAAATTCTATCAAATCAAGCACTTTAGTATTCATCAGGGATACATTGTCAAAATTCTGAAATCTTTATTGAACAAACTTAGTTCTAGAATCAATAAGCACTAACTGGTACTTTCAATAAGGGGAGAGTAGTAGTCATATATAAATGTTCTTTCATCTTTCATTTATAAATGAGAAGCAAACTTTGGAGGGTGCTATACATTTAACTTAATCAGTTCTAATTTTAAAACCAAATTAGCTTCTAAAGGATGAGAGCTATTTAAGGTGCTGTCATATATGCTATTTAATCTAATTTAAGCATTCAAAGCTCATTATTTGAAAAGATCAATTCTTCATACTAAGGATCAGTTGTATACATGTAAAACTCATAGATGTCTATACCAAGGGTGTTATATAGCCAATTATTAAAGCACTGCATTAGCTATAGTAGATAAAAGTCAACTAAGTTTTAGTGAATGCAACCCTAGTTAATGGATTGAGTAATAATGATATGGATCAGCTGTTTATTCTCTAAACTCGTAAATAGATATACTTAACTGCTAGTGCTTTAATCAATAAGCAAAGTCAGGTTCATGCTTTACTATTTTAAATGATAGGTTCAAGTATAAATACTTCATTTCAAATAACTCATTTCAAATTCCTCTGCTACACAATAGGGAGGAGTTGGCTTTTGCTAAAACGCAAATGTAACTTTCTACAATAAATTTGTTCAAAAACAATCAAATAAAAGGGGACTAAATATAAAAGGGAGCAGCTTTAAGATTAACTTGCGACTAACAATAGTCTTGTGAGGTATAGACTAGAAAATAACTTATTCTTCAATAATAAAATCTATAGTCACATAAGTGAAGGAGGAGCTATTTCTTTTTAAGGAGTCTTACCTATTTTTATTCCTGATGTATGAAGTAAGGAAATCTGTCCTCTTTTTTAAAAACAACTCTGCTACTTATGGAAACAACTTTTGGATCTTTCGCTTATGCATTTAAGCAATTAAAAAGTAGAAGATGTTTTAGACCATTGTAATTCAAATAACTCTAAGAGATAGTTAGCAAATTAGTTACCAGGATTTCCTATTTTCTGAAAGTGAAGTTTTCATTACAGATATTTTTGGTCAAATTGTAAAAACTGATAATACCTCAATAGCTTCAAATTTATAGTAATGACTCAGAACTTTCTGGTAAAACGAGAGTCTATTCTTAAGAAGGTGTTTTCTATATAAAAGATATTACCATCAAAGGTAAGCCTGGAACTTAAGTTCAATTTATAACTGGAAACAAATGCAATTGACCAAAATAATTTACCTTCAGATACAAGTAAATAAAACATTCTTAACTTCTAACTATAAATTGTAGCAGTGCTTAGCAGGATAAATACTGATAAATGGTAATGAAATGCTAAAATTGTTTCTATGGGTAATATCATTAAGCACGAATGATACTAAGTGTAAAGAATGCATGTAAGGAAGCCAAATGCTTTGGAAGTAATTTGATAGTTCCAAAAAAAGGATATTGGAGAGAAAACTTCAAATCAGATCATATTCAAAAATGCCCTAATTTTGATGCATGTTTAGGAACCTAAATAAAAAATAGCTATGAAAATAAATATCTATAAGCAACTGATAGCTATGAAAGAGTAGAGCTATAAAATAATTAAATTGATAAAGGAGAATGTGAAAATGGGTACAAAGGTGTTTTGTGCGATGTTTGTGAAAAAGATTGAGTGCAAAAGACGAAGATAATAAATGCTAAAAATGTTTAGATAGTAAAAAATAGATAATAACAACTTTGATAATAATATTTATGTTTAGTATTTTTTATACTTTATTTAGTAAGATAAACTTTTGATATCTGCTAGTAAGGAAGATTCATATTATGGTGCTTATTTCAAGATTTTAACAAACTATATGTAATTCTCTGTTCTTATTTTAGAACTTCAAATTTGATTGGCCTAATTATTTTAGTAGATTCTTTCAGTTAAATTTAGGATATTACTAAATTACTTCAAACATTTTTAACTTTGATTGTCTATAATATGAAGGAGAAAAAATTTATTACAACAAAGTAATTTTTAAAATAGCCCTTCCTTTTATCATTTTAATCCTCACTCTTATAGTGCTAACTATATGAGCTATATTAAAACATAAAGCTTTTAACAAATCTATTTGCATAACTATAATGAGCGTTTTCGTTCTTTTAGATTATACATCTTTAATATAGACAATTTTCAGTGCTTTCAGTTGCTTAAGTATTTCGGAAAAATAATGAAGTATTAAATGCTTACACTGATATTGTATGCTGGCAAGGAAAACACATGCAATTTATCTTCATTTTTGCTTTTACCAGGACTACTTTTTTATGGAATTTTAGTTCCTTTGATAGTTATAATTTATTTATATAGAAATAGAAAAATAATCAAATCTTATCTTATTAAGTCACAATTAGGCTTTCTTACAATAGGATTTAAGGAGTAATTCTATTTCTGAGAGTTCGTTAAGTTTTTCCAGAAGTTTAGCAATTCTTTAATTTTCGTTTTCTATAGAATACTTCTATCATTTCTAGTACTGATGCTTAATGTCTATACTATCTTTATGCTTATACCTATAACATAAGTACTAGCCTTATATTAATAACGATCTTAACAACTTAGAGATAACATACTTGATGGTGGTTACTTTCACACTGTATCTAGGAATTTACTTTAACTCAGGCTAGCGTTATGAAGTTCTTGATATAATAGTCTTTATTTTGTAGGTTGCAGCTAATGTCTATGTTATATTAGAATGGATTAAGTAACTTATTCAATTAATTGGATTTAAGTTGAGCTAAGTTCCTTCTAAATGGCAATTCCTATTTAAATTGTCTAGGCTAACAAAAACAAAATTCAACTATAAAAAAATAGTAGAAAAACTGAGATAAATAATAAACTAAAATGATGCTCAAAGTATAGAAATGTGTCAAGCTAATGACTATGTATTAATAAGCTCTTCTGTAACTAAAAAAACCACCAACAAGAATCTAAATAGCAACGTTTATTCAATTTAGATTAAGAAAACAAACATAGTAAACAGCTTAAGCAAATGTTCTAGCACGAGCAAGTTATATAAACTAATGAAGTCTAAAGAATGATATTTTATATATGACTCTAGTTTAGAAGATTTATGCTACTAACTCAATTAAAATGCTTTTATTACATAAGAAAGGCTACTGAAATGCAAGAATTTCAAATTTTCTCGATAAATATGAGCATTTTGAAGCTGTTTTACTTAGCTAATTATGAATTACTATGACTAAAATACAGAAAATAACTGTACTAAACGAAAACAACTAACAAGCAATAAGAAATATTTCAAAATGTTGATTTTTTAATAAGTAATAGAGTCTCAAAGATAAGAAATGTCAATTTCTGATTATTCTAACTAAGAAATAGAGATATAAGATACTTTATACTCCCAAATGCATGCTAAGTCCTAAAAAGATAATATAAGAAAAATATTAGTATAAAATAAAAAAGCCAATATCTATTCCTAAGGCTTAGAAATAATCTAAGAGGGGTAATGAAGATAATTTTACATCATAGGAAGATAATAAATCAACATTATATATAAAATGTGCAAAAAGAAAAGCAAAGTGAGGCTCTAAATAGTAGATAGCTTATCTTACAACCGAAGAAAATTGGAATGATATATCATTTTCTCAACTGTGAAAAACATATAAACATATAGATTTTAATATTTAATATTAAAATATAAATATTTTTGTATCTAATTAAATGTAACTTAAACATAATATTATATTATGATGCTTAATTAAAATATATAGCATTTTAATATTATATTACTTTAAATTTGCTATGTCTTCTTTTCATCATTTTATAAATCTTCATATGCTTCTCAACTATATATAGAAATTATCTTAATCAGGATTAAATGAGTTTAATAGATAGTTATGATATCCACTATACTATATTGTTCAGATTATTCTGTATTTTTAGATGAAATAGAAATATATTTATTTTTCAGATATTGTTCTCTATAAAATAACTTTAGGAAGAAATAATTTTGTAAATAGTTTTAAAATTCCTTAACTTAATGCATTAAAATACTTCTTCTTGAATAGTTAAAGCACTACCTCACAATATATTTCTAATTTTATTAATCTAGTAGATGAATTATCACTCTCTACTTTAGATTTTTGTATAGTAAATTGAACCTTTTGATATATCTTTAGTTACTTAATTTATTTTACTTTTTGTAAATATATAAAGATTCAATCAAATATAATACAATATAAAGAATGTAAGTAACTTTAATTATTATATTATAAATTTATATTAAAATGAGGAGCAACCATTTATATATATTATGTAAAATTATCCTATTCCAAGAGGTATAAAATTACATTTTATATTCATAAAGCTTTTTATACATATTATCAAGTATAAATACAATAACAATTAAATCTTTCACGTTCTTGGAGCTATTTCAACCTCTTTCTCGCCAACCTCTAGATTACTCTAGAGGTTAAATATATAAATATGTAAGTCTATATAACTCTTCTCCTTGCTATGAATGTAATCCAAAAAAATTCTTCTTTCTTGGATAATTTTTGGTGGATTTTTTCTTGTATATATTTCCTAATTTTTACAAGATAATTTTTCTCTTCTTTTTATTCTCTCACTTCGTCTAATAGTTTCAGTATTCTTATTTGAAATTACGAAATTTCTACCATCTTTTCTATATACTCATTCGAAAGCTATATTAATAGAGCTTTTCATTTATCTAAATTTAAATTTTGAATTTTTTCTTCTTCGATTATCATTGGATGATTTCCTTATTCTCTTAGTTCCATTTATCGCTGTAATTTTTGATGATTCTCTTCAATTTTTTATATTCTACAGTTTTTTATATTTCTGTTCCTTGTTTTATGATTGGCTGTTCTGATCCTTTAAATACATCAAAAGGATTTAAGTTTACTTTCTTAAATCATGAATCTTGATTCTATTTCAAATTCTTCCATTTGTTTTTATTATTTTTCTTCACTTTTTTAATCCTTCCTGGAGGACCAGTACTACTTTAATTGTTTGTTGGTGAAATAAGAGACTTCCAAGTGTATTATATTTTTGTCTATTTCCTAGATTTCTGTTGAGGAGAAAAGTTTAAATTTGATTGGCAGCCTTTTTTGTTTTAAGTTCTCTAGGATTTGGTGGTGTTTTTTTAAACAGCAAAAATCTTAATCTAAATCCTGAGATTTTTTAAAGTATTCCATAAAGATTATTAGAATAAAACTAATCATTTGATTTACTATTGCTTCTTTTATAAACTATAAAAATGGTAGCTTTTTATATTAATTAGTTTTAATTGTATAAAATAGCACTGAAATTTTCGATTGTATTCGATATTGATTATGCTTTTTTAACTTGAATACTTAAATTTTGATTGCTTATTATTATATAAATTATAAAATTGAAATTTATAATACATGATATGTAGTTAAATATATGAATACATAATAAAATAGGATTAACATTTAAGGATATAGAGATATAGTGATAATACTTATAAACTAGGCTTTATTTATAACAAATATATAAGTTTTGTTATTTTGACTGAGAATTGTTCTCTTAACAAAAGCGAAATGATATTACTCCTTTGTTTTGGTGAGATTTATTTTATTTTTATGTTTTAATAATTTTAAAACATTTTCTAGTTCTTTTAACGTTTCATAATATTTTAGCTAAATGAAATAAATAGTTTATGAATTTATTAGCTTATTAATTTAATCATTATATTTTTATATACTTACTTATATCATTTTTTAATCAACTTAGCTCTTATGCTACCTTTCAATCTAATTCACTTTCAAATTTCTAATAATTTCTAATCACATTAACACAAGTAAATATCATAATTATCACATTTACAAATTAGTTATACTAAAAAAATTATATGCCAGCGCAAACGAAATTTTATAATAATGAAATTAAAATGTTCAACAGTGCCAATCTGGACACCGTTTAAAATAAGTTGTTTTATCAGCAACACTTCTCTTCATTCTTGACTTTCTAATGAAATTATCTTCACTAAGGTCTTCTCAGTTTATTTGACTTCTTGTTGTTATTATTTCAAAAGGTACTTAAAATCATTTTTTTCTGTAAATATCTCCATGCTAGTTACAATAGAGTCTCTAGTATTTTTCTTATTCTTTACGCCAAAATTTTCTCTTGAAAATCTAAAATTTTTAGCAATTCTTGTACAAATGTCACTTACTCTTACAGTATTAGCATTTCTTCCTTACTTATCTAATTGGTTTTCGATTTATAATCTCTTTTTATTCTATCTCCATCTAATTGGTCTAATTAGTTATGTTTGTGCTAATATTCTTTTGCTTAATAAACTCCAACTCTTGTTTTTATACGAATTTTCCAAGCCTTGCTGTTTCTTATCTATGTTCAGTTTAAATGTTCCAATATGCTTGGAGTTCCCTTTCTTAATTAATAATTTTAATCTCTAAGTTATCTTATTCAAGCGATAATAAGTTTCTTAGTTCTTAATTTTCCTACTTAAGCACTTTAATCTCTTCCTAGAGATTGGATATTTCAAATATTAACTGTTAAATATTGATTTCCTTTTTAATTATCTTTGATGGAAGTTCTTTTCCTGTTATTATATTATATTCCTTTCTTTTTATTACTTTAGGAGATGTTTATTATAGTTATTAGGTTCTTTATTAGTTTTGTAAGTGAGGAGAAGAAGACTCTTGATACTTTTTTTATGTCTGCTTTTTCTCTAGAGCTTTTTTCTCTTCTTTGCTCAAGAAAAAGCCGGGAACAAGATTTTAAGACTCCATTTTTATTTAAACTTAATATCAAAAGAAATTTTATTAAAGCTCATAGAAATATTTCTTCAACATATAAATAGAAATAGTAACTCTAATAAAGTGTTTTGAGTACTTAATTTTCTACTTTTCTGGTAACAAAATTAAAAATTTTTAATTCTACCAATAAATCTAAACATAATTGTCATAAATGTGTTCTTTTATAGACTTTCCTTAACAAATTTCTAATTTTGCTAAAGTTTATTAGGTTATTGGTATTTCATTATCTAAAACTACTAAACATTATCAGATCTTCAAGTTTAATCCTATTTCATTTTTACTATATATAATTAATCCTTTTTTACTTCCCTCATATATAGAACCAATCAGAACTTTAAGTACATAAATATAAATATTTCTAATTTTAACAAATCCTGTAACTTATGGAATAATAGTATCCTTTATAAGCTTTAGATTTAAACTTTTAGAAAGTTGATACATAATAGTTAATTAGCAAAACTAAATAAACATTCTATATCACCAAACTAATTACCTGTATAATCTTCAAAACAATCAATCTTAATGCTTTATAAACTATTCTAATTCATTTTATTCTTCAAAATTTTAAAACCCAATATATTACTTATATATGCAAATATCATAAATTTAACTTTTTAAAAATTATTTATCGCTACATTTCTAGAGTTATCTCCTTTCTTTATTATATTATTCATTTATATTCAAACTTCTATCTTTCATTATGCAAAAACATCTATCCTACACCATTAACATTCTATTCAAAAACCCTACAATTTTAACTTCCTTTATATATCAGTAGTTAATTCGCAACTTCTTCCAAACTTATAGAATATTTAAGTAATAAAATCACAAATTACAAGATTCTAAAATTTATTAGTTTAGCTATAAGAAGTTTACACTTGTTACCATGAAAGTTAATCAACATACTATATTATGAAAGTCCATTCTTTATGTGGATCTTAATTTTTGAAGAAGTTCTCTTAACCTTAATCATAATTCATATTTTTCCATTTGATTAAGCAAAAATCTTTTGTGAAAATAAGTTTATCTTGGTTAAAACATTGAGCTTTCATGTAGATTTAATGTTTTTTTCCAAACTTATTATATTTTTCTCTTTTAAAAGTAGTTCTAAACTTAGATTTTAGCCTTTTATTTTTTACAAAAGCATAGATGTATTTTATATCTTCTAACAGTATTAAGGATTTATATCCATTAAATGAGGCATAAATATACTTTTATATTAAGGATAATATCTTTTAAAAGCGTTTATTTGATTGAGTATATATTTTTGCCTTAAAACATAATCACTTCCTAACTTCACACTTGTTTTATCAATTAAAGACTATTTTCATATTATAACAAATAAATGCCTCTTTATCATTTTCTTATTGTCTTAATGAATATTTTTATAGCTTGCTTATACTTTAATTATAGTATCTAGTTCTAAATCTTCATTACTATATTTGAATGGTTTATAGGATTCTCAAGTATCTCAAAATATTTCTCTTTACTAACATTTAAAAATGATTGATAGTTTACTAAAACATAGCTATTGCTTTCTATTACATCTTATAATTTCCCTAAGCATATTAAATTTAATTTAATCTTTTTTATAATTTTAAGCGCTAGATTTAAAATACTTTACGAAAGATCTTAATAAAAAATAAGAAAGCATTTAAAAAGGTTAATAAGATGTAAATGATTAAATTTAAAGGTAAAGGTTATATAAAATTAGACTTAGAAAGGATAACTAATATTAGAATATCATAAAATAGATTAATCTAAGTATAATAATAGTCTCTAAAATAGATGGTAAGTTAAATGCTTATTAATATTATTTAGAGTATTACATAGCATTTAATAATATAGTTAAATTATATTAATAAGCATAGCTTTATTGATATTTTATAATCTTACTAGCATTATTAAACATTATTATAACTAACCTAGCTTTCTATTACTCTATTTTTAAGAATTAATTAAAGAGATGTATATAAAATAGGTTTTAATCTGAAGTATATATAGATTTAAAAATAGTAAGATAGTCATAAAATAAAAGATTCTATAACTACATAAAACAAAGCAGTGCGATGATATAAGAGAGAAAGAGTTAACTTAGTTAAATATATTAGCTGTAAATAATTTAATATCTATTTAAGATATTGAAAAGCTATTATAAGCTAATAAAATTAATTAGATTCACTAAAGCAATTGTATAGTTAATAAGCAACTCTATGATTACTAATAGATACTCTAAGATATTTATAAACTATCAAATTAAATAAGAATTATCTATTATTAAGGTATATATCTATATATGCTAAATCTATTTAAAATTCTTAACTCAATCATTTCAAATTATTTGCTATGTGGCTACTTTTTTTATTTATTAATCTAATTACTATTAGTGTAGGTGTTAAGCAAAACGCTACTAAATATTAGAGCTAATTTTTAAATTGTAATTAAATAAACTTGAAATATCAACTTAAGCCTAAAAAAATCTTTATATAGATATGCCAAATACTTGGTAAATGCTTAGAAGCGCAAGAGAAGAGAAGATTAAATCATTAGAATTAATAGATTTCTAGACTCTAAAAAACTTTGGACAAGAGTTATCTGGGATTTTTTCTTTTGAACTAAAAAAGTGATATGTCATGCTACAGTATTAGAATAGGTAATAAAAATAGAATTAATAAACTAGTAATTTCACTTTAAGTTTCCAAACCTTTAATTAACTGTTGCTTTGTTTCTCGCTTATTCCGAATAAAATGGAAAATTACTTTCATATAAAAAGATTCTTTACAATAAGGATTTTGGATAAAGAAAGATTCTAATTAATTTTAATTTAATTTTAAACTAAAAGAGTTTTGGACTGCAACTTCTTGCAGTTTAACGACCCCAACACTCCCTTCATGGGATAACTGGGATATCCTGTTGCTTTCGAAAAGCAGCTGCCAGGGAGATCCATCGCTATGGGCAGCCAGGCTTCAAGCCCCTACCAGGAGTGGATAATCAAAAGGAAGGCGTTCCCTTGCAAAGGTTGACTTTGACCAGGGACTTTCTCAGCGACAGGAAAGGAACTTGTTCCTACCCATAAAACCAGAAAGTATGATTCAGAAGGTCAATCTTAGCTCCCACCATCTTTTTAATTATTCTAATTAATTTTAAAATAGTCTAAATATATAATAGTAAGGTTAGATAAGCTAAAATGGTTTCTAATTAATATAGAAGTTTGGTAACTAAAAAGGAATAATCTCAGCTTACGCTAGAAGTTTCTAAATTTTTACTTAAAGATGAAGTTTAGAGAAAATCTAGTCTTTTTGTAACGAATATATTATAAAGTGATCAAAGGTATTCTTTCTAAGTACTACTTTAAATTGGAAATATTTAAGCTCTAAAAGAAATTTGAATTGACTCAATCTAATAATAAAATCTTATATATGAGCAACTGCTAGCTCTTTTAGGTACTTTGATAGAAGTTCCAAATATTTTAGAATACTAAGAAGCGTTTAGAACTTTGATTATTTAGCTTAGATTTATTACTAAGAATATGCAAGAATTTAAAATGCCTCAGCTGGCCAAGGGAACGAACTTGGCAGGATCAACAGTGAAAGAAGACTTTGTTGAGTTTGATTTTTGTCTGGCGTGCAAAGAGACGTAGAAGACACAGAAAGAGGTCGCTGACTTGAAAAAACACTACTCTAAGGGTCGCTTTACTTATCCTGTTGTGAAGTAAGTTTCTAACAAGTCGACTGGGTGGAAAAAGCTGCCTTGAAGAAGTTAGTAATTAGCGAATTCACCAGATAATCGGAAATATTTTCACTTCATAACAAAAAGAGAAGAAATATGCCATTAAAAAAAACTAAATGCATTATAAGTTAAAAACTTACAAGTAAACTTGTTCATTCAGCACTACATTTTATAATAAGACTTCTGCCCGCTGATTTATAAAATTAGTTAGATTTGTTTGACTATTATCTGTCTTAAGTATGGTAGAAGAATTTTATAAGCAAAGAGAAATTTTGAAATTAACACTACTGAATTATCTTTTTCTTTTAAAAAATCCTAGTTGGAATAAAGATTAAAAAGCTTAGATAAAGAGCCATATTTAGTAAGAAAGCTTTTAGGTAAAATAGCAGTAACATACAGTTTTAATAGTAGAGAGTTCTTGAAGGAAATACTAAAATAGGCTTAAATTTTGGATTATCGTAATCATTGTTGAAAAAATTCAGTTAAACTTAATTTAAGCTATTCCAAGAAATAAATTTAGATTTGCAAAAAGCCTAATACATTCAAAACTCAGCCTATAAATATACTTGATAATTTTACTAGTGATTAGCTTACAAAAGATTAATTTTCTATTATTAGGAAATGAAAAGCCAGAAAGAATATTGAAATTTCTAGCACTTTATCAAATAAATGTAGCCAGTAAATGCTTATTAAAACTTCAATATTTTCCAAATTTCTTGATTTCTATATTATTAGCACTAGCCTTGAAGTAAAATTTAGAATTTCAAACGATTAGTTCTTCAGTTATTTTCTTAGATCAACCTGAAATCTTCTAATAAGTATAGCAATAGCATTTTTGATAAATATTTCCTTGTAGTTTACCTTTTTAACTAGGTTCTTATATATAAATTACGTAACGAGAGTCTGTTATATGCTAAATCTTAATGATGAATGCTTGCTATACAATAAAGTTAATCATAGAGTTGAATCTTTTCATATGCTTATGATATTTCTTTTACAATTAGCATCAATAAGCTTCTTTTTATAATTTTAAAGTCAACAGATTAAAAAGGTAGTAATAATAGTAGGTACGTTTTTCAATTAAAAAGAGGAATTTTGAATTTGAGAAAATGAAATAGAAATGTTAAGGTTAGTTAGGAAGTAATGATTGAAATAAGGAATAAATATGTATAATAAATAGAGACTAGTAAATGATGAACTGTAATGTTGTTATAAGTATAATTAAGAAGCATTATTAATAAGCCATATAGATTTAGTTTTGAAGATAATTTGAATAATTGGTATAGTTGATATAGCTGGAAGTTATGGAATAATTAGAGAATAAATAAAATTGGATAGATTTAAGTATATAAACTAGAATATTAAAGATATGTTGATATAATAATAATAAATTGATTAGCGCTGTTGATTTAATAACTAGTTATATGGCTTTTATATAATATGATTGTTAGATATAAAAGAGTTAATAATATTATGTAGAGGATCTATATAATTAGTAAAATTTTAATAAGTTTTATCTAAAATTAATACTAAGCAAACTATAAGATTATTTAAAATTAATTAATACCAATAACTTACATTAAAAATAGTATTGTATAAAGAAAATATTTACTAACCTTTTAAGAAAATATCAATATCACAATATTATTAGAGAAAGATAAGAGTCAAAGTCTTAGTCAAATAGATGCAAATTTACTAGTATTATTGTGAGAATACTAGAATCTTAAATAGAATGTAATCAAATGGACTTACAATTTTTAGGTTGTAATTTCTAGTTGGGTTTATAAATCCACAAAGATAATTGCATATTACCTATTATAACTTTTATATCCATCGACTATTTTATTATTTTCACCCTTAATAATTATTAATTCTTTTCTATTAAGCATGCTTTGTAATATCTTGGAAACAAATACAAGTTTATCTAGATTTGTTTGAAGTAAATTAAGGATGATTCTAAAGAATTTAGCACTTATATTAATAAATCTTAATCTTAGAAATTTGAGGAGAAGTTAAGAAGTAATAAAGCTATAATGAAGGATTAATATTAACAAGAAAGAAGTTACTTAAGTTAAAAATTATCTTCTATTAGCATGTTATTTAAATTAAATATTACCTTAAACAAAATCAAAAGATCAAGGGGAAATAGTTAAACAGCTAATATCATTAACAACTATTTTATTATTCATTATCTTTAATCAATACAAACCTACTATATTGTAGAGCTTTCTAAAATTCCCCTTAAATCAAATAGCTGTGGACTTTAAGATTAATTCATCATTTATTTGTATCTTATAAGCAGATTAATATTTAATTGTTATCAAGAGTTTATGAGCTATACAAGATAGGATATTATTAAATTGATAGATATTCTAATTTATTACCATAAATAAACCAAAAGTAAATCAAACCTAAATATAGCTTTATCATAATACACCTCTTTATTTATTCTTTAATCTTAATCAATTTTCATTAATTCCAAAAGAATAATACTCTCCTATCTACTCTTCATCTAATTCAACTCTTTTTGCTAAAATTTATTATTCTCTATTTCTAAAATTTCTTATATTCATTTAGCTTCTATTTTTAAGCATAAATTAGAATGGAATTAAAGACTAATAAATTATAACCATTTTTAGTGAATCATTCTTTCTTTTGCATTATAGTCTATTAATTTTAGTAACTAATTCACATTTTTTTTGCTTACAAATGTTCAAATTATTCACTTTAGCATAATTGATTTTTTAATCTTAGCTAGACGAAAATTTTCTGATTTTAGGATTATTTTTTAAAACTAAATTAAATAATACTAAAGATTATTTACTTTTTTATTAGTTTTATGATATACAATTTACATGCAAACTTAAGAAAAGCTTTTTCTAGTTAAAGCTATAAAGATAGTATTATAAATCTAATTAATGAACTGCTTAAATAGAGTATAAAAAGGGTATGTTTGTATTAGGAAGATAATAGATAAATTTAAAAGAATGACTGTAGTATTTTAGTAGTTAGTTATTATTATAGTTATTTCTTTTAAGGTATATTTTATAAGTAGCTTTATAATATCTTAAGTTAATTTATCTTACTAACTAGAAATTATCTTACTAATATACCAATTATATCTTTAATATTAGACTGGAATAGTTTAAATACCAAGATAAAGCTACTAATATCAAATAAATCTTAGATTTATATGAATAACTTTAATTAAATCAGTAAGTAAAATAGTTATAGACTTGTATGCTTAGAATCTAATTTAGTACATGTATTAATAAGCAATCTTAGTCATAGTTAGAAGTAATTAACTAAATATTAACTTTATTTTTATTATCACTTATTAAATCATTAATAGAAATACTTTAAATCTACCAATTAACCAAATTAATGCTTTATTTAAGTAATAAAATAAGCAAATGTAACCCATCTATTATAACTAAATCAGTCTAGAATTAAAAAATGTAATACTTTAGCTTAAATAATAAGCAAATGTAGAATTATTAATTTATCATTAATAGCTAATCAAGATTTATTATATGTTTTGATATAATCGTATTAATTTATCCAGGAATTAGTTCTAAATGTAAGCAAAAGCCAAAAATTACTTTCAATTACTTTTTTGAGAAGTTCTCAAGCAACTTTAAAAATAATTTTTAAGAATTTTGGTATGATTACTATTTCTTTTGTAAGCTTTTGGTTTATCCAATCAAAATAATAAACTAATTTTGCAGTTTTCAGCCTTCGATTTAATTTAAGCTAGGCTGAAATAATCAAAATATTTGATAAGATCTTTTTGATTAAATAATATGCTTCTTTAATTTCTTGAAAAACTTTTCTAAAGTATCCCTGAGTTCCCTATAAAAAACGAAGCGCCAGGATAATATGATTTTATTATTTCATAGGATTTATTTTTTACACTTTTGATTGAATTTATTTACTACTAATCTTTTTGAGTCCTTCAAATATTTTATGAAGTTAGTGGCTAATTTTTTTCCACTCCTAGTAATTAAGTCTCTATTTTAGTTGCAATAATTTAAAAATCTCTCAAGTAGTCGTTTCTAAATTTTTTGATAAGTAGTTTTTTCTACAGCCTTTATTAAATTTGTACTAATTGTCATTATAATGCCAGAATATTCTTATAGTAAAATGAGCACTTGTTTAGATTTCCTAGCAAGATATGCTAAAAACCATACACTTTCCTTTTAGTGAAATTTTTTGGTTATTTATGTCATTTTTGAGTAAAACTTCAGATATCTTTTAATATATAAGCTCTCAAGCCCTATTAAATTATTTAGAGTCTAATCAATAACTTTCTTTTTTTGTACTTTTATTTCTAAGGATTGTCAATCAAAGTTTCTTAGAATTAAATTGCATAAAATTAGCGCATGTTTGAGTTTGAATGTTAAAGCTCCAATTTATTTTGCTTTAATCTTTGGGTACTTATTTAAAGCTACTGACTATTCCATATTTTTACAAGGGAAATTTTATTTTTTATACTCAATACATAATCCAGATTTTTCTAAAGCTTATTAAAGAAACAACAGAGTTTTCTTCTTCTTATTTATAAAGGGATTATTTACATTCGGCAAATGTTCTAAAGTAATTACAACCTATCAATTCTATCACTAGCACTCAGACCCAAGAAACTGCTTTTCTTAATTCTTTATAATTTACAAAGAAACTTACAAGTTTCACTTGCACTTATAATTTTTCCTGTCAAGCTTTAATATCTCTATCTTTACTAGGCTTTCTCTACTTTATTAATTAGATCTGTACTTTATAAATTATCTTAAAATTCCAAAATTACTTGTGAGAAATTAAGAACACTTGAAGTCTAGCCTGTTAAAAAGAAAGAGTTGCTTTTCTAATGTCTCTTTAAATTTATTTAAATTTTGCTGCTAAGCTATAAATTATCTCTTAAAATCCGTTTTAGGCTCTTAATTGCTTTTTAGATAGAATAGCTGCTAATTTTTCAGCTTTTATAGAACTAAACCTCTTGAACTTTTAAAATCAAAAAGCTTGGCGAGTTCAAGAATAAGAAGATATTTTTCTAGCATCTAAATAAATAATACTTACAGTATTTTTTATTTGCTATAAGATATGCATAAACTCTTAATTTTTTATGAACTTAATGAGATTCAGTTTAATTAGTATCAACAAGAAGTCTTAGTGGTTTTCAGAATTTTAATTGCTATGGAAAATTCAGACTCTTCTAAAAAAGTCATCAGATCTGACAAAATTTTAGCCTATTTCAATGTTTGCTAAGATTAACTCATCTTAAAGTCATTAACTTAAATCTACTCCTATTAAAATTTTAGGCCTTATCACCTTTTGCATTTAAGTATTTTTTGATCGAAAAACAGTTCCAATCTATTTGCTTTCCTAATCTTTAATACTATAAATGATATACTTTTAAGGAGATGCCTTTTTTTCTTGGAGATCAAAGGTAACTTAATCTTTGATTAATCAGAAGAAAATACACTAAAGATATTCCTCAATCTACTAATTCTATTTTAGCTTTAGTTCTTTTTACTTAGATTAAACTTTTCTAGTATTTTTTTCAGAGTAAAAGTATCAGATGGGCTATAGAATAAGAATCTTCTATCAAATTAGTTGTTTTAAATAGAAAGACTAATCTTTCGTCTCTTCATTATTTTTTAAATGCTTGCTAGTCTTTATTTTTTTGATATAGACTAGTGATTCTTTAGTTGTAATTTGAATATTATCCATTTTATTTGATTTTAAAATTTTAAAATTAACTCAAACTAAAAAGTCATTAAGCTAGATTACATCTAAAGCAAATTAATAGAGTAATATTAAAGTTAAGAGATAATTAAAGTTATTTAAATATATTAATATATTTAAATAAAAAAGATTCTTAAAGTTAGAGGAAGATCTTAGCTCTATAGAAATAATAATCACCAATCTAGTTTTAATACTCTAAGTTTTATTATGTGTTTGTTATTCTAAATTTATAAGTATTTCTTATTTTTATTTAAATTATTTCTTATGAGTCAACCACATAAATAATTAAGGCTTAACTTGTATATTCTATTAATCAATCTTACATCCAAATTTAAGACTCTATTTAAATACTTGAGGTAATAAGCTTTCGTTATTTGTTATATTAGTGATTATATCTTTAATTATCCTAACTGTGTATCAAGCACAGTATTTCATATATTTTATCTTTAAATCTTTAGTATCTTTCTAATATTTTAAAATGGTTTTAAGCTAATGTAGTTCATTCAATTATTTTAATGGAAATGTGGTTTATTAAGTAAAAATAAATAATTTGCTAATAAAATAAATAGTAGTATAAGATATCTATTGATTAAGATTAACTTAAGAAAGGAATGTTTAATTTATTAGTTACTTTTAAATTACTAAGCTTCTTAGCCTTTGTTATTTAGCCTTAGTTAAATTACATATATAAGCTTACTAATGCTATTATTTTTAACTTTAATTTTATTATTAGATTCCTTTATTTAGTTTATAATACTTTATTATTTTAGCTTTAGACATTTCCTTATAATTAAATGCATTTAGCATTTATAGATTAGTTAGTGCTTCTTTTATCTATTATTATAAAGTTTATATTTTAAAGATTGTAAAGAACAATAATTTAAATATAGCTAACTTAAACATTTATATTCTAGCTTTAATCTTATTTACATTTCTTCAGCTTTTTGCAAATACCCAATGTAATTTTATAATCCTAATTTAAACTTAAGATATCTTAAATAATTTTGTGAAATAGTTGCTAAAAATCCCTCAGTCACTTTCTATCAGTACATGCTAACAAAATTTTACTAGAGAAAATTAAAATTGGCTTTCTAGATTGATTTCATTTTAGCTGTCTTTTTCTATGTCTTATTTCCTATATATTTTATTAAATTAAATATCTTTCCCCAAATTCTATTTTTCTCTTCCATTTATATAATTAAAGCTGTAGCTCATTTTTATGGTCTTTAATTGTTTTCTATATCTATTTTTTATCATTTTTGTAATTATTTAATGAGGCGTTCCTTTCTTTTTTCGAAGATTTTTTTGAATCTCTAAATGAAATTTAATCTGATTATAATACTTTCTTCTTTTTATATTTCTTGATTTTGCTTTTAGCGAATATTCTTAGTGCTTTATACTTATTCTGCCCAATTAATCCTTTTTCTCTTAAAAAAATAGTTTCTAATAGCTTCATTAAATCCTTAAAGTCTTAAGATTTTAATTTTGTAATATCTATTAATTTTTTTTGATTTATGACTTAAACTTTCTTATTTGTAAATTATCATAATCATTCTTATTAATAAGCTAAGTCTCCAATTCTAATTTTGGAATAATTTCTCAGTTAGTTTAAACGCAGATAAAGTTTTAATTAAAATTTCTAAGGCATTCGAACTTGATTGCTCCCAGTTAAGTCTATTATTCTTTAATTAAAGTGAATAAGGAAGTTTTCTTTTATTTAATTAAGATGTATATTAAATTAAAGATATATTAATATATTATTAATAGAAATACTTTTAGTTTAATAGTCTACTAATTATTATTTTCCTTATTCTTTAAATTATACTAACTCTCTTTATCTAAACTTTAGTCTCATTATTATTATTTTCATCAACCTCTTATTTATATTAATATGATTCTATTATTTGAATCTAATGTTTATGGCTATAAGATTTAAATTTAAATAATGTTTGAAAGATAATCAAGCAAGCTAATGATCTTATTCTAAATAATTCAATAAGTTAATAATTATTAGATAAATCAAATTTTACTTGTATGCTTAAAATATTATTTCATATCTGTATTGTGTTCCTAAACTATTCCTTTTTCCACTTCTACTCCCTTTTAGTTATTTTTTAATTTTTGAGTTCTTGATGTTCCGGCCTATTGAGGTTTCACTTCTATAAAATCCTTGAATTTAATTTAAAACTTTCAGATAATCTCCTCATTTAACTTCGATGCTTTTGAACATCTTCTTTGGAATCTACTAATCTGTTTAAAAATTGTCTCTTTAAATTAAGTCCAGGAATTTTCAAGGATCGATACCTTAGCATGATACCATGTAAAGAATCTTCATGGAGTTTGAATATCATACCTTTAAGTTGTATTTCAATTAGGTTATAAATGTACATATTAAGGATATTAAAGTGTTCTTATTTAATCTTCACTTGTTACTTCTAATGTTTATATTATTATATTAAGAATTAAATCTCTTTTCCAATCTTACAAAGTAAATACACATAATATGTTTATGAATATAATATAACAAAAAATAGAAGGTTTTGCTGATTCTATAGCTCTCTTATAATGACTTTTAATCTCTACAGCTAATATAATTGTTTAGTAAGTTTATTAAGAAGATAATTATTTGCTTTGCTTTAACAAGTTAAAATTTAACTATTTTTCCTTTTTCCTTTTTTAATATAAAACTTAAATATATCTTAATGTATGTTTTTTTGATATAAGTATTGATAAATATAGATCTAAGCATATTCACAATATCATTATAAATAAGCTGTAGTGTTTAAGATGAATTACTTGAATACCAATCTTGTAAAATTTCTTTTATTATTTAATAGCTTTAAAGCATTTATCCTTTTGGATGTATTAGTATATAAAAATAATTAGATAATTGGTCAATATTATATAGCAACTATTTAAAATTTAGGAACCATAAATAATTAAATTCAGAAAAAAGGAAACAATATACATATATGATGAGTTTCTTTTAGTTTAAGTATTTTTGGGATTATATTTAGAAGGGAATTAAGCATTATATACCTTTTAATAAAAGAAAGCTTAGTTATATAAATAACAGCGATAAATGACTATAAATAATAAATAATTTTGGACATAGATAGTAATTCAGTTAAGGAGTATTAATAAAGTTTTATAATAAACTTTCATATTTTATCTCTTTTACTTTAATATTCTTGCAGCAAAATATCTAAATAAGTTAACTATTAAGAGTTAATTAATTTAAAAATTTGTTTTTACTTTAGCATTTCTAGTTGATAGCTTATCTCTTAGAATTATTTTAGATAATTTATATAGGATTGAAATATTATGGTGATTATAAAGTAAACTATCCTTTTCTTTGGCATATACCAATAGTTATTTATAAATTAGGTAATAATAGTCTAATAAATGGTAAATCTTATTAGTTAATTTGTAGTAAAAGAATTAAAGCTAATAATAATGTAGAATCTTTATATATCTTTATTAATATTTACTTTTACTACTAATATCAAATAACCTTATTTTTATACTTTAAAGAAAACAGATAAAGAAATATAGTGGTAATAAAAGCTAAACATTTAGCTAAAAAGAGGAAGAACTATTTTAGTGTTTAGCTATAAATCAAGCAATTATGGTAGTCGAATAATTTTAGAATATATTAAATTAAATAGATTTAAGTATATAAACTAGAATATTAAAGGTATCTTCATATAATAATCAGAACTTTGTTTAATAGTTAGTTATATATAAAAGGCTTTTAAAAATATATATAATATGATTATTATTTGCTTAAGATATAAAAGATAGAGTTAATAATTTTATATTGAATACACTATATAATTAGTAAAGTTATAATAAGCTTTATCTAAAATTAATACTAAGCTAACTATAAGATTATTTAGAATTAATTAATAGCAATAGCTTACATTAAATCTAGTATTGTATAAAGAAAATATTTACTAAGCTTTTAAGAAAATATCAATATCGTGATATTATTAAAGAAAGATAAAAGTAAAAGTTTTAGTCAAATAGAGATATATATAATTTACTAGTATTATTATGAGAGTATTAGTATCTTAAATAGAGTGTAATAAAAAGGACTACAATACTTAGGATGAAATTTCTAGTTGAGTTTATGAGCCTCAAAGATAATCGTATCTTATCTATTATAAATTTATATCCATTCTGCAATTTTATTATTTTCTGCTGATATCTCCTGTTTATTCCTCACTATTAAGCATGCTCTTTTTTAATATCTTGGAAAATATAAAATTTTACCTAGATTGGCTTGCTATTTAAGTTAGTATTAATTTAAATAAAATCAAAAGATGAAGAGGAAATAGCTAAGAGCTAATATAATTAATTTATCTAATTATTAATTATCTTTAATAAATAGAAAGACACTCTATTGTAAATTTTTGAATGCTATCTTTAATTAAATCTCCCGCCTTTTTTAAATAAAAGAGTTGTAGACTTTAAGATTAATTTACTATTTATTTGCATCTTATAAGTAGATGGATATTTAATAAGTATAAAGAGTTTATAAGCTTAAGAAGATAGGATATTATTATGTAAATGTTCTAATTGATAGGTATTGCAATTTATTAACATAAATATAGGCTAAGTAAATCAAACTTAAATATAGCTATTATCCATAATAGACTCTGTAAATTTCTCAATTTTATGTTTAGTTTAAATAAATTATTATTTATTACAAAAGAATAACCCTCTCATTATATCTTCTCTTCATATATTTCAACTAATTTTGCTTCAAAGAATTACTTTTTATTTCTAAATTTTCTATTATATTTATAGCTTTTATTTAAGCATAAAGTAGATTGGAAGTTCAGACTAATAAATTATAATAATTTGTGAGTCAGTCTTGCTTTTTCATTATAGCTAATTAATTTTAGTTCCAAGATTAAATTTTTTTGGTTAAAAGTGTTAAAATAATTTGGTAATAGGTAGATAATAGATTTTAAAGGATGACTAGAGTATTAGAGTAGTTAGTAATATTGATTATTAGGAATATTAATAAGTAGCTTTATAATATCTTAAGTTAATTTATGCTGGTAACTTAAATTAATCTTACAATTATACTAATTATATGTTTAATATTAGACTGCTAGGTTATTTAAAATAGGTAGATAAAGCTACTAATATAAAAGAAATCTAAGAGTTATATAAGTTTAGTTAAAAGAGTAAGTAAAATGGTTTAAAACTAATATATTAATAATTAAAATTAAAGCTATTATTTAATAAGCAATCTTAGTCATAGTTAGAAGTGCTTAAGTCAATATTATTATTATAACTTATTAAATCATTAGTAGAACTAAGTTAAATCTATCATTTTAACAAATCATCCTTAATAGCCATAATATCAAGGAAAACATAACCAAGTTCTCATTACTCTTATTTGATTATACTTCAATAAATCTATTATTTTAAAACTATCTATTCGTGTTTTAGCTAACTTAGTAAGAATTGATAGAGCTTTTCATTAATCATTAATAAATAGACAATATTGATTATAATAATTTGATATTCTAGTGTTGTTATCTAAAGGAATTATTCCTAAAGTTTTAAAGCTAAAAGATCTTCTCAAGCAACTTTAAAAAATTTATTTAAGAATTTTGACCTTACTATTATATCTTTTAAAGCTTTTGCTTAATTTAATAAAAATGATAAACTCACTTTAATAGTTTTTAGCCCTTGATCTAATTTAAGCTATGGCTTAAATTAAAGCAAGATATTTTTTAAGATCTATTTAATTAAGTAACTATATCTCGTTAATTTTTTTAAAAGCTTTTTCTAAAATTATCCCTGAGTTATTCATATGTATCTAGATGCCAGGAATAATAAGCTCTTTTTATTTCGTAGGATTTATTTTTTACTTTTTCTGGCTGAATTTACTGAAGCTAATCTTCTTGAGACCTCCAAGTATTTTATGGAGTTAGTGGCTAATTATCTTCAACTCTTAGTAATTAAGTTTCTATTCTAGTCGTAGCCATTTAAAAATCGCTGAAGCAGTTGTTTCTAAATTTTTTGTTTAGTCAATTTCTTCAGTCTTTTCTAAATTTGTACTAATTGACATGCTCCCACCTTGCCAGAATATTCTTATAGTAAACTGAGTACTTTTTTCTATTTTCTAGTAATATAAAGCTGAAACCATCCACTTTTCTCTAAGTTAAATTTTTAGTTATTTATATCTTTTTTAAGTAAGCTTCAGATACCTTTTAATAGATAAACTCCCAAACCCGATTCAATTATTTAGAGTCTTGCCAGTTATTGTACGTAATATTAATTTTATTTCTGAAGGATCAGTAATCAAAACTTCTTAGAGCTAACGTATATAATCTTAATGTAAGTTTAAGTTTGAATGTTAAAAATTCTAATTTAGTTTGCTTTAATCTTTGAGTGCTTATTTAAAGTTACTGACTATTCCATATTTATACAAGGAAAATTCCTTTTTTCCTAAGTTAATAATCCAGACGTTCCTTAAGTTTATTAAAGAAAAATCAGGGTTCCCTCTTTCATATTAGCTAGTGACTACTTTCAATCGGCAAGCCTTTCTAAAGTAATCATACTAACATTTCAACCTATCAAGTCTCTCCCTAGCACTCAGACCCAAGAAACTGCTTTTCTTAATTCTTTATAATTTACAAAGAAACTTACAAGTTTCACTTGCACTTATAATTTTTCCTGTCAAGCTTTAATATCTCTATCTTTACTAGGCTTTCTCTACTTTATTAATTAGATCTGTACTTTATAAATTATCTTAAAAATTCCAAAATTACTTGTGAGAAATTAAGAACACTTGAAGTCTAGCCTGTTAAAAAGAAAGAGTTGCTTTTCTAATGTCTCTTTAAATTTATTTAAATTTTGCTGCTAAGCTATAAATTATCTCTTAAAATCCGTTTTAGGCTCTTAATTGCTTTTTAGATAGAATAGCTGCTAATTTTTCAGCTTTTATAGAACTAAACCTCTTGAACTTTTAAAATCAAAAAGCTTGGCGAGTTCAAGAATAAGAAGATATTTTTCTAGCATCTAAATAAATAATACTTACAGTATTTTTTATTTGCTATAAGATATGCATAAACTCTTAATTTTTTATGAACTTAATGAGATTCAGTTTAATTAGTATCAACAAGAAGTCTTAGTGGTTTTCAGAATTTTAATTGCTATGGAAAATTCAGACTCTTCTAAAAAAGTCATCAGATCTGACAAAATTTTAGCCTATTTCAATGTTTGCTAAGATTAACTCATCTTAAAGTCATTAACTTAAATCTACTCCTATTAAAATTTTAGGCCTTATCACCTTTTGCATTTAAGTATTTTTTGATCGAAAAACAGTTCCAATCTATTTGCTTTCCTAATCTTTAATACTATAAATGATATACTTTTAAGGAGATGCCTTTTTTTCTTGGAGATCAAAGGTAACTTAATCTTTGATTAATCAGAAGAAAATACACTAAAGATATTCCTCAATCTACTAATTCTATTTTAGCTTTAGTTCTTTTTACTTAGATTAAACTTTTCTAGTATTTTTTTCAGAGTAAAAGTATCAGATGGGCTATAGAATAAGAATCTTCTATCAAATTAGTTGTTTTAAATAGAAAGACTAATCTTTCGTCTCTTCATTATTTTTTAAATGCTTGCTAGTCTTTATTTTTTTGATATAGACTAGTGATTCTTTAGTTGTAATTTGAATATTATCCATTTTATTTGATTTTAAAATTTTAAAATTAACTCAAACTAAAAAGTCATTAAGCTAGATTACATCTAAAGCAAATTAATAGAGTAATATTAAAGTTAAGAGATAATTAAAGTTATTTAAATATATTAATATATTTAAATAAAAAAGATTCTTAAAGTTAGAGGAAGATCTTAGCTCTATAGAAATAATAATCACCAATCTAGTTTTAATACTCTAAGTTTTATTATGTGTTTGTTATTCTAAATTTATAAGTATTTCTTATTTTTATTTAAATTATTTCTTATGAGTCAACCACATAAATAATTAAGGCTTAACTTGTATATTCTATTAATCAATCTTACATCCAAATTTAAGACTCTATTTAAATACTTGAGGTAATAATTATTCGTTGCTTGTAGATTACCAATTAAATCTATAAATATTTACTTAAAATATTCTAGATGTGTATCAAGCATAGGGCATAATATATTTGCTTTAAAATCTTGAGTATCTTTCTAATATTTTAAGATAACTTCAGCTAAGAAAGTTCAATGATCCACTTTAATGGAATCATAGTTAAATAAGTAAAAAAATATTAAAAAAATACTATTGAACAATTTGAAATAAAAGTAAAATAAAATATATATCGATTAAGATAAACTAAAAAAAGAAAAAAATTTGGTTACTTTTAAATTACGAATATTTTTATATTTAGTCATTTAGAACAAGTTAAATTTAAACTAAAAGAGTTTTGAGACGTCTTTAATTGCAAGAATTGCTTCTTTCAATTATAGACGTTAGTAAATGTTTTTAAATTGTTTTTTAATCTTGTTTACATCTCATCATTTTTCTTTAATTAGTTCTTCTTTCTATTCATCTTTTGCTTCTTCCTTTTTTGCTTTCTCCATTTCTAGAATCTCAAGTCTCCTTGTCATTAGCTTCTTGTGAAATATTTTGATCTATAAGTCTAAATACTCCAATTTAGACCTTGAAAATGAGTTTAGATATTCTTGATCATATAGTATAAGGCGCCTTAAGTCATAATTTCCGATATTTTCCGATAATCAATTAATTATATTAGAATAGTACACACATTTAAAAATATGCTCGAAAGTTTCATACTCTCCACACATACAATAGGGATTATCAATGGGGTAGTGACGATCTTAAAGATCCTTACGAAAATTATAAGTTTAGGTTCTAAGTCTATATATACTGATAATTTCTCGTCTATACTATTTGTTTAATTTCGTATAAGTAATTTGTGGAAATTGTTAAAGATTACCAAATTATTCAGTATATACTTTAGCTGTTTTCATTCTCATAAGTTTTTTAGTAGCTACTTTGTAGAAATATTGTTGTATTTTTTTCTCTTATATGTTTAGTAAAAGTTTTAAGATTGGTATTATTCTATTAATTCTGCAGATCGATATTATAAAAGTCTGATAATTGCTACACTTAATCGTAATATTGAAATCCTTTTTTCCATATATTAATGAAAAGAGAGCCTATTGTTGATCTTGGAAAATAAATACTTTCTTATTTAATTTTATAGTAGAATCTGAAGAATTTTACAGCCATAGTGTGCTTAAAGGATAATCAATTCAGGTCTATATAACATGATTCATTAAATGTTGAAGTTGCTACTTAAAAAGCTTTTCTTGAAATTAATCTCATGCTTGATTCAATTCTGTTCAGAACTCCAGTTACTCCTTTTTGAATATTTCATAGTACTAAATTTCCTCCATATTCTGCTTTAGGTAATGTAAAAAGTCTACATAAAGTTTTAAAATGTCAAGGAGTTACATTCTTATATCTCATCAATTAAAAAACAGCTTTCTTCATTGCAGCTGTATATTTGAATGCAACTTCTTTGCAATGGGGATTAAAATTCTTCTTCTGATGTAGAATAACTCCTAAATATGTTACTTGTTCTTTTAAAGCAATTGATTAATTTCCTAATTATAAATTTAAAATTTATTATTTCTGATTCTTTTTTAGGAATTAAATGCATTCAGATTTGGTAGCATTTATCTTTAAATGTGTTCATGCAAAAACTTTATTTGTTTCATTTATTAATATCTACATATACTTTGCAGATTTGGAAAGAAGAATAAGATCATCTGCCCATCCTCTAGAAGCGAAGCTAATTCTTGAATCCTGGTATTTAAATCCCAATTAGTTACTTTTACTTTCCAGATATCTAATTACTATGTCATAATACAATAATGCTAAAACTGGTCCATGAGAACTTCCTTACATAATTCCATTGTTGAATTATAAAGTTCTGGTGCTCTTTCCATCTATGATAAATGAAACAATCTGATCTGAGTAATAGACTGGAAAAATTAGAAAAAAAGTTAGACGAACAAAAGGGCATATCTAATGATGATTGAAGAGATCAACAGGAAGACTAAGGTTAAATAAAAAAGAGTAGTAAAGAAATGCTACTACTGCAATTCGACATAACACTTGTGAAGAAGCTGCAAGAAATTCCAAAATTTAAAGACATATTATTGGAATAAATAAAGAAGAATACAAGAACAGCAGAGGAAGAAAAAACAGATACAGTAGAGACAAATCAAAAAAAGATTGTACTTAAATGAATTAGGATACATCTACAAGAGAAAATTTAATTAGAAATAAAGATAAATTGGAAGAGAGAAAAGCAATGTGAGGAGAGAGGAGTAGAGGTTTTTGAAAATTTATTTTTATACCGGAGCAATCTGGTGTCCAGCATAAAGAGGTGAAAATTCTCATAATTGCTAAATTTAATTTATCCTATTATTATTATTAAGATATCATTTAAATGTTGTTTTCATAATTTTTATTAAATTATTTTCATATATATAGTTATATTTAGAAATTGTTTCTTTAATCTTAAATTATTTAACAAATCATCAAGAATAATATTAATTTTTCTAAAATCATAATTGCGTCTACCAATAATGCTACTTTTAATATTTGTTTAAGATTTTTCATTTTTTCCTATAATCAACTTAATATTAAATTTAAAATCAAAAGCATTTGTTTTCATTTTTGTAAATTCCCTTTTAAAGTTAATTTTACAAATATAGAAGTTAAAAAAATATTTTTATTTATTTATTCCTATTTACCTTATAAAATTAAGACTTTGACGTTCTTATTAACGCTATACATTATTAACTAAAATAATTAATTAAATAATTAAAAGAATGAAGGTAGCAAGATTTGGAACTGTCTGATTGTACCTCCAATCCTTAGGGAAGTCCTAGACTTTATTAAAGTATTGAAGAGAATTCATTTTATACTAAAACTATCTCTTCTATTGAATGTATACTCCATAATTATAGACTTCAAGCTCCTACTGAAGTCAGATCAGATCCTGATGTTTTGTATAACATCCCGCTATATAAATCAAGATGCCGTTCTGATAATGTAGAACGGTGCGAGCAAGGCCGTTCACGAACTCTAAAGTTAATAATTATTAATTATTAACTAGTATAAAAAAAATTAAAAGATGAAATTGTAAAAATTTATATCTTTACCTGTAAGTATCTTTATGGACTCGTTACGATATTTTCTCGTTACCGAGTGGTTGGTATAATTAAAATTACTTAGAGATAATATAATATTAAGCTTTTAATTCCTTTAATGTTTATTTCAGCAGTTCTTTAATAAATTTTTATAATATTTGTCTTACAATTTTTGGTTCTAGTTATTTAAAATTTTATTTAATAAAAAAAAAAAGGTCTTTAACCATAAATTGAATAAAGAATCTTCCAAAATTCAGATAACTTCAACAGCTAGAGATATTTATATTTTAGATGAAAGTTTTTACTATCAAATTGAAGCAAATTAAAGTAAAAACTAAAATAATATTTTAAATAAGGTTTGCTAGATTTGATTATATTAATACTTAGTTACTTCTATGAAAATTTTATATGGTATCTCTTTAATAATCTAGAGGTCTTATTTAAAACTAAATTCTTAAATTAGAATAAATTTAATTTCTACTTCTTCAAATAATTCACCTTAATTTATATAATAAATAAACAAAAATGCTTAAAAGCTTTAAGAATTTCATAAACCTTTCTATCTATTGCAGTCAATATTAATAAATATAATACAAGCGTTCCTTTAATAAAATACTTAAAAGCATAATAATTTAATAATAATTATTTATCCTTTAATATCCTTCAATTATATAAGCTTTATCCATTTTATTGATAAAAGTATGAATCGCAAGATATAATCAGTTTATAAAGATTATTATTTTAAGTTTGAAAGATTTAATTGTTATTACTACTTAGTTTATTTTATATTTATTATAAATAGGTATTATAGATCGTTTATTTTCTATTTTTCTCTTAATATGAGTATCAATTATATTTCTATCTATTAGTAACATATAAAATTTTAATACTTAAAGATGTATCTTTAAGGATAAATAAAAGTATATTTATATTATTAGGCTATATATTCAAAATTATAGAAATATTTTATATATCTTAGTTATAAAACTAATCACTCCTCATACAATGTCATTGCTTTCTTCTACCATCTCGTTAATTTTGCTTACCATCTTTCTTGATATTTTTTAGAACGATAACCCGATATTAATAATTTTATTTTCCATTTCTTTTACTCATTACTTGTTATTCTTAATGAACTGTTTTATTTGGCTATATTCATAGAGTTAATGAGAAATATTATCTTAATTTTTACTGTTTGTAGTGATATAATTCCCATTTTTTATATCATTCTTTATTATTTACTTCTCTGATTTATTTCTACCTATATATCAAAAACTTCTTATTATTAATACTTGCAAAACACTTCCTACTATCCTTAAATTCTATTTTACTTAAATTGATTTAAGTTAGTCATATTTAAAATAGGTTCTTTATTATATTTCTTCTATTATTTTCATAGATTTAGTTTCTTCACCAGCATCTTTTAAATTATACTACTTTAGCATATATATTAGATGCTGTTCTTTTAAAGCTTTATTATTATTAAAAAATTTCTATTCCTTAGTAATACTTCCCTGTTATCCATTTATTCTTCATATAATTTCTTATTAAATATTCTATTTTTCTTAAATTTTTTATTTTAAATTGGAATTAAGAATACTAAAATTAAAAAATTAGAGGAATTTAATTAAATTATTGTTAATCTCTTCAAGTTTATGTCCCATTTATGATTATATGCAACTTATCGCATCCTCTATAGATGGAAATTAAAGTTTTAGTTCTTCACCTATTTTTTCTAGTACATATTCTAATTTTTCAATCTTTAATCTATGTTGTTTAAATTCATAATGAATATTTGGACTCCTTATTAAACTAATTATGCAAAAATTTCAGCAAATTATTTCCCTTTATCTTTTTAAGGGGATTATTCGATAAAATACGATTGATATTCAAATTTTTAGCTATTCGTTTAAAGAGATCTGTTATTTCTTAGGTATCATTTTATTCCATAATAATTATTTATTTTAAGGATTTTAAAATTAGTTATTTCATAGTTCTAAAATAATTTTCTTGCTGTAATTAATTTATAAAAAAAATGAAAAATCTAATAATTAATATAAATATAATTATGATTTATCTTAACTCTTTTTCTTTCCTCAGTATAATATTATTCGTTTATAATTACAATCTCAAGGATAAAGCTAAACCTTATTAATATTTAGAACTATTAAATTTAATAATTAACTTAATTTAAAATATAAAATATGGTAGAAGGTTTCAAAAAGGTCTTCTATACCACCTCTTTCTAAGCTAAAAAGGAAGAGAGGAAGCAGGGAAACCTAAATTTC
>CAMPDV010005649.1:0-23798 GCA_946699065.1 Loxodes magnus | reverse complement strand
TACTTTGTTAACTCACTCTGGTATTAAAATTTCGTATTCTCACTTCAAAACATATCAAAAACAATGCTTTTTTTTACTTTAAAAATTAACCTACTTTTTTTCATACTTTGTTAACTCACTCTGGTATTAAAATTTCGTATTCTCACTTCAAAACATATCAAAAACAATGCTTTTTTTTACTTTAAAAATTACAATAATATTTTTCATACTTTGTTAACTCACTCTGGTATTAAAATTTCGTATTCTCACTTCAAAACATATCAAAAACAATGCTTTTTTTACTTTAAAAATTACAATAATATTTTTCATACTTTGTTAACAATTCTGGTATTAAAATTTCGTATTCTCACTTCAAAACATATCAAAAACAATGCTTTTTTTTACTTTAAAAATTACAATAATATTTTTCATACTTTGTTAACTCACTCTGGTATTAAAATTTCGTATTCTCACTTCAAAACATATCAAAAACAATGCTTTTTTTTACTTTAAAAATTAACCTACTTTTTTTCATACTTTGTTAACTCACTCTGGTATTAAAATTTCGTATTCTCACTTCAAAACATATCAAAAACAATGCTTTTTTTTACTTTAAAAATTAACCTACTTTTTTTCATACTTTGTTAACTCACTCTGTTATATAAATTACTTTTTCTCACTTCAAAACATATCAAAAACAATGCTTTTTTTTACTTTAAAAATTACAATAATATTTTTCATACTTTGTTAACTCACTCTGGTATTAAAATTTCGTATTCTCACTTCAAAACATATCAAAAACAATGCTTTTTTTTACTTTAAAAATTACAATAATATTTTTCATACTTTGTTAACTCACTCTGTTATATAAATTACTTTTCTCACTTCAAAACATATCAAAAACAATGCTTTTTTTTACTTTAAAAATTAACCTACTTTTTTTCATACTTTGTTAACTCACTCTGGTATTAAAATTTCGTATTCTCACTTCAAAACATATCAAAAACAATGCTTTTTTTTACTTTAAAAATTAACCTACTTTTTTTCATACTTTGTTAACTCACTCTGGTATTAAAATTTCGTATTCTCACTTCAAAACATATCAAAAACAATGCTTTTTTTTACTTTAAAAATTAACCTACTTTTTTTCATACTTTGTTAACTCACTCTGGTATTAAAATTTCGTATTCTCACTTCAAAACATATCAAAAACAATGCTTTTTTTTACTTTAAAAATTAACCTACTTTTTTTCATACTTTGTTAACTCACTCTGGTATTAAAATTTCGTATTCTCACTTCAAAACATATCAAAAACAATGCTTTTTTTTACTTTAAAAATTAACCTACTTTTTTTCATACTTTGTTAACTCACTCTGGTATTAAAATTTCGTATTCTCACTTCAAAACATATCAAAAACAATGCTTTTTTTTACTTTAAAAATTACAATAATATTTTTCATACTTTGTTAACTCACTCTGGTATTAAAATTTCGTATTCTCACTTCAAAACATATCAAAAACAATGCTTTTTTTTACTTTAAAAATTAACCTACTTTTTTTCATACTTTGTTAACTCACTCTGGTATTAAAATTTCGTATTCTCACTTCAAAACATATCAAAAACAATGCTTTTTTTTACTTTAAAAATTAACCTACTTTTTTTCATACTTTGTTAACTCACTCTGTTATATAAATTACTTTTTCTCACTTCAAAACATATCAAAAACAATGCTTTTTTTTACTTTAAAAATTACAATAATATTTTTCATACTTTGTTAACTCACTCTGGTATTAAAATTTCGTATTCTCACTTCAAAACATATCAAAAACAATGCTTTTTTTTACTTTAAAAATTACAATAATATTTTTCATACTTTGTTAACTCACTCTGTTATATAAATTACTTTTCTCACTTCAAAACATATCAAAAACAATGCTTTTTTTTACTTTAAAAATTAACCTACTTTTTTTCATACTTTGTTAACTCACTCTGGTATTAAAATTTCGTATTCTCACTTCAAAACATATCAAAAACAATGCTTTTTTTTACTTTAAAAATTAACCTACTTTTTTTCATACTTTGTTAACTCACTCTGGTATTAAAATTTCGTATTCTCACTTCAAAACATATCAAAAACAATGCTTTTTTTTACTTTAAAAATTAACCTACTTTTTTTCATACTTTGTTAACTCACTCTGGTATTAAAATTTCGTATTCTCACTTCAAAACATATCAAAAACAATGCTTTTTTTTACTTTAAAAATTAACCTACTTTTTTTCATACTTTGTTAACTCACTCTGGTATTAAAATTTCGTATTCTCACTTCAAAACATATCAAAAACAATGCTTTTTTTTACTTTAAAAATTACAATAATATTTTTCATACTTTGTTAACTCACTCTGGTAGTAAAATTTCGTATTCTCACTTCAAAACATATCAAAAACAATGCTTTTTTTTACTTTAAAAATTAACCTACTTTTTTTCATACTTTGTTAACTCACTCTGGTAGTAAAATTTCGTATTCTCACTTCAAAACATATCAAAAACAATGCTTTTTTTTACTTTAAAAATTACAATAATATTTTTCATACTTTGTTAACTCACTCTGGTATTAAAATTTCGTATTCTCACTTCAAAACATATCAAAAACAATGCTTTTTTTTACTTTAAAAATTACAATAATATTTTTCATACTTTGTTAACTCACTCTGGTATTAAAATTTCGTATTCTCACTTCAAAACATATCAAAAACAATGCTTTTTTTTACTTTAAAAATTAACCTACTTTTTTTCATACTTTGTTAACTCACTCTGGTATTAAAATTTCGTATTCTCACTTCAAAACATATCAAAAACAATGCTTTTTTTTACTTTAAAAATTACAATAATATTTTTCATACTTTGTTAACTCACTCTGGTATTAAAATTTCGTATTCTCACTTCAAAACATATCAAAAACAATGCTTTTTTTACTTTAAAAATTACAATAATATTTTTCATACTTTGTTAACAATTCTGGTATTAAAATTTCGTATTCTCACTTCAAAACATATCAAAAACAATGCTTTTTTTTACTTTAAAAATTACAATAATATTTTTCATACTTTGTTAACTCACTCTGGTATTAAAATTTCGTATTCTCACTTCAAAACATATCAAAAACAATGCTTTTTTTTACTTTAAAAATTAACCTACTTTTTTTCATACTTTGTTAACTCACTCTGGTATTAAAATTTCGTATTCTCACTTCAAAACATATCAAAAACAATGCTTTTTTTTACTTTAAAAATTAACCTACTTTTTTTCATACTTTGTTAACTCACTCTGTTATATAAATTACTTTTTCTCACTTCAAAACATATCAAAAACAATGCTTTTTTTTACTTTAAAAATTACAATAATATTTTTCATACTTTGTTAACTCACTCTGGTATTAAAATTTCGTATTCTCACTTCAAAACATATCAAAAACAATGCTTTTTTTTACTTTAAAAATTACAATAATATTTTTCATACTTTGTTAACTCACTCTGTTATATAAATTACTTTTCTCACTTCAAAACATATCAAAAACAATGCTTTTTTTTACTTTAAAAATTAACCTACTTTTTTTCATACTTTGTTAACTCACTCTGGTATTAAAATTTCGTATTCTCACTTCAAAACATATCAAAAACAATGCTTTTTTTTACTTTAAAAATTAACCTACTTTTTTTCATACTTTGTTAACTCACTCTGGTATTAAAATTTCGTATTCTCACTTCAAAACATATCAAAAACAATGCTTTTTTTTACTTTAAAAATTAACCTACTTTTTTTCATACTTTGTTAACTCACTCTGGTATTAAAATTTCGTATTCTCACTTCAAAACATATCAAAAACAATGCTTTTTTTTACTTTAAAAATTAACCTACTTTTTTTCATACTTTGTTAACTCACTCTGGTATTAAAATTTCGTATTCTCACTTCAAAACATATCAAAAACAATGCTTTTTTTTACTTTAAAAATTAACCTACTTTTTTTCATACTTTGTTAACTCACTCTGGTATTAAAATTTCGTATTCTCACTTCAAAACATATCAAAAACAATGCTTTTTTTTACTTTAAAAATTACAATAATATTTTTCATACTTTGTTAACTCACTCTGGTAGTAAAATTTCGTATTCTCACTTCAAAACATATCAAAAACAATGCTTTTTTTTACTTTAAAAATTACAATAATATTTTTCATACTTTGTTAACTCACTCTGTTATATAAATTACTTTTTCTCACTTCAAAACATATCAAAAACAATGTTTTTTTTTACTTTAAAAATTACAATAATATTTTTCATACTTTGTTAACTCACTCTGTTATATAAATTACTTTTTCTCACTTCAAAACATATCAAAAACAATGCTTTTTTTTACTTTAAAAATTAACCTACTTTTTTTCATACTTTGTTAACTCACTCTGGTATTAAAATTTCGTATTCTCACTTCAAAACATATCAAAAACAATGCTTTTTTTTACTTTAAAAATTACAATAATATTTTTCATACTTTGTTAACTCACTCTGGTATTAAAATTTCGTATTCTCACTTCAAAACATATCAAAAACAATGCTTTTTTTTACTTTAAAAATTACAATAATATTTTTCATACTTTGTTAACTCACTCTGGTATTAAAATTTCGTATTCTCACTTCAAAACATATCAAAAACAATGTTTTTTTTTACTTTAAAAATTACAATAATATTTTTCATACTTTGTTAACTCACTCTGGTATTAAAATTTCGTATTCTCACTTCAAAACATATCAAAAACAATGTTTTTTTTTACTTTAAAAATTACAATAATATTTTTCATACTTTGTTAACTCACTCTGTTATATAAATTACTTTTTCTCACTTCAAAACATATCAAAAACAATGCTTTTTTTTACTTTAAAAATTACAATAATATTTTTCATACTTTGTTAACTCACTCTGGTATTAAAATTTCGTATTCTCACTTCAAAACATATCAAAAACAATGTTTTTTTTTACTTTAAAAATTACAATAATATTTTTCATACTTTGTTAACTCACTCTGGTATTAAAATTTCGTATTCTCACTTCAAAACATATCAAAAACAATGCTTTTTTTTACTTTAAAAATTAACCTACTTTTTTTCATACTTTGTTAACTCACTCTGGTATTAAAATTTCGTATTCTCACTTCAAAACATATCAAAAACAATGCTTTTTTTTACTTTAAAAATTACAATAATATTTTTCATACTTTGTTAACTCACTCTGGTATTAAAATTTCGTATTCTCACTTCAAAACATATCAAAAACAATGCTTTTTTTTACTTTAAAAATTACAATAATATTTTTCATACTTTGTTAACTCACTCTGGTATTAAAATTTCGTATTCTCACTTCAAAACATATCAAAAACAATGCTTTTTTTTACTTTAAAAATTAACCTACTTTTTTTCATACTTTGTTAACTCACTCTGTTATATAAATTACTTTTTCTCACTTCAAAACATATCAAAAACAATGCTTTTTTTTACTTTAAAAATTAACCTACTTTTTTTCATACTTTGTTAACAAATCTGGTATTAAAATTTCGTATTCTCACTTCAAAACATATCAAAAACAATGCTTTTTTTTACTTTAAAAATTACAATAATATTTTTCATACTTTGTTAACTCACTCTGGTAGTAAAATTTCGTATTCTCACTTCAAAACATATCAAAAACAATGCTTTTTTTTACTTTAAAAATTAACCTACTTTTTTTCATACTTTGTTAACTCACTCTGGTAGTAAAATTTCGTATTCTCACTTCAAAACATATCAAAAACAATGCTTTTTTTTACTTTAAAAATTACAATAATATTTTTCATACTTTGTTAACTCACTCTGGTATTAAAATTTCGTATTCTCACTTCAAAACATATCAAAAACAATGCTTTTTTTTACTTTAAAAATTACAATAATATTTTTCATACTTTGTTAACTCACTCTGGTATTAAAATTTCGTATTCTCACTTCAAAACATATCAAAAACAATGCTTTTTTTTTACTTTAAAAATTAACCTACTTTTTTTCATACTTTGTTAACTCACTCTGGTATTAAAATTTCGTATTCTCACTTCAAAACATATCAAAAACAATGCTTTTTTTTACTTTAAAAATTACAATAATATTTTTCATACTTTGTTAACTCACTCTGGTATTAAAATTTCGTATTCTCACTTCAAAACATATCAAAAACAATGCTTTTTTTACTTTAAAAATTACAATAATATTTTTCATACTTTGTTAACAAATCTGGTATTAAAATTTCGTATTCTCACTTCAAAACATATCAAAAACAATGCTTTTTTTTTACTTTAAAAATTACAATAATATTTTTCATACTTTGTTAACTCACTCTGGTATTAAAATTTCGTATTCTCACTTCAAAACATATCAAAAACAATGCTTTTTTTTTACTTTAAAAATTAACCTACTTTTTTTCATACTTTGTTAACTCACTCTGGTATTAAAATTTCGTATTCTCACTTCAAAACATATCAAAAACAATGCTTTTTTTTACTTTAAAAATTAACCTACTTTTTTTCATACTTTGTTAACTCACTCTGTTATATAAATTACTTTTTCTCACTTCAAAACATATCAAAAACAATGCTTTTTTTTACTTTAAAAATTACAATAATATTTTTCATACTTTGTTAACTCACTCTGGTATTAAAATTTCGTATTCTCACTTCAAAACATATCAAAAACAATGCTTTTTTTTACTTTAAAAATTACAATAATATTTTTCATACTTTGTTAACTCACTCTGTTATATAAATTACTTTTCTCACTTCAAAACATATCAAAAACAATGCTTTTTTTTACTTTAAAAATTAACCTACTTTTTTTCATACTTTGTTAACTCACTCTGGTATTAAAATTTCGTATTCTCACTTCAAAACATATCAAAAACAATGCTTTTTTTTACTTTAAAAATTACAATAATATTTTTCATACTTTGTTAACTCACTCTGGTATTAAAATTTCGTATTCTCACTTCAAAACATATCAAAAACAATGCTTTTTTTTACTTTAAAAATTACAATAATATTTTTCATACTTTGTTAACTCACTCTGGTATTAAAATTTCGTATTCTCACTTCAAAACATATCAAAAACAATGTTTTTTTTTACTTTAAAAATTAACCTACTTTTTTTCATACTTTGTTAACTCACTCTGGTATTAAAATTTCGTATTCTCACTTCAAAACATATCAAAAACAATGTTTTTTTTTACTTTAAAAATTACAATAATATTTTTCATACTTTGTTAACTCACTCTGTTATATAAATTTCGTATTCTCACTTCAAAACATATCAAAAACAATGCTTTTTTTTACTTTAAAAATTACAATAATATTTTTCATACTTTGTTAACTCACTCTGTTATATAAATTACTTTTTCTCACTTCAAAACATATCAAAAACAATGTTTTTTTTTACTTTAAAAATTAACCTACTTTTTTTCATACTTTGTTAACTCACTCTGGTATTAAAATTTCGTATTCTCACTTCAAAACATATCAAAAACAATGCTTTTTTTTACTTTAAAAATTAACCTACTTTTTTTCATACTTTGTTAACTCACTCTGGTATTAAAATTTCGTATTCTCACTTCAAAACATATCAAAAACAATGTTTTTTTTTACTTTAAAAATTACAATAATATTTTTCATACTTTGTTAACTCACTCTGGTATTAAAATTTCGTATTCTCACTTCAAAACATATCAAAAACAATGCTTTTTTTTACTTTAAAAATTACAATAATATTTTTCATACTTTGTTAACTCACTCTGGTAGTAAAATTTCGTATTCTCACTTCAAAACATATCAAAAACAATGCTTTTTTTTACTTTAAAAATTACAATAATATTTTTCATACTTTGTTAACTCACTCTGTTATATAAATTACTTTTTCTCACTTCAAAACATATCAAAAACAATGTTTTTTTTTACTTTAAAAATTACAATAATATTTTTCATACTTTGTTAACTCACTCTGTTATATAAATTACTTTTTCTCACTTCAAAACATATCAAAAACAATGCTTTTTTTTACTTTAAAAATTAACCTACTTTTTTTCATACTTTGTTAACTCACTCTGGTATTAAAATTTCGTATTCTCACTTCAAAACATATCAAAAACAATGCTTTTTTTTACTTTAAAAATTACAATAATATTTTTCATACTTTGTTAACTCACTCTGGTATTAAAATTTCGTATTCTCACTTCAAAACATATCAAAAACAATGTTTTTTTTTACTTTAAAAATTAACCTACTTTTTTTCATACTTTGTTAACTCACTCTGGTATTAAAATTTCGTATTCTCACTTCAAAACATATCAAAAACAATGTTTTTTTTTACTTTAAAAATTACAATAATATTTTTCATACTTTGTTAACTCACTCTGGTATTAAAATTTCGTATTCTCACTTCAAAACATATCAAAAACAATGCTTTTTTTTACTTTAAAAATTACAATAATATTTTTCATACTTTGTTAACTCACTCTGGTAGTAAAATTTCGTATTCTCACTTCAAAACATATCAAAAACAATGCTTTTTTTTACTTTAAAAATTACAATAATATTTTTCATACTTTGTTAACTCACTCTGTTATATAAATTACTTTTTCTCACTTCAAAACATATCAAAAACAATGTTTTTTTTTACTTTAAAAATTACAATAATATTTTTCATACTTTGTTAACTCACTCTGTTATATAAATTACTTTTTCTCACTTCAAAACATATCAAAAACAATGCTTTTTTTTACTTTAAAAATTAACCTACTTTTTTTCATACTTTGTTAACTCACTCTGGTATTAAAATTTCGTATTCTCACTTCAAAACATATCAAAAACAATGCTTTTTTTTACTTTAAAAATTACAATAATATTTTTCATACTTTGTTAACTCACTCTGGTATTAAAATTTCGTATTCTCACTTCAAAACATATCAAAAACAATGCTTTTTTTTACTTTAAAAATTACAATAATATTTTTCATACTTTGTTAACTCACTCTGGTATTAAAATTTCGTATTCTCACTTCAAAACATATCAAAAACAATGTTTTTTTTTACTTTAAAAATTACAATAATATTTTTCATACTTTGTTAACTCACTCTGGTATTAAAATTTCGTATTCTCACTTCAAAACATATCAAAAACAATATTTTTTTTTACTTTAAAAATTACAATAATATTTTTCATACTTTGTTAACTCACTCTGTTATATAAATTACTTTTTCTCACTTCAAAACATATCAAAAACAATGCTTTTTTTTACTTTAAAAAATTACAATAATATTTTTCATACTTTGTTAACTCACTCTGGTATTAAAATTTCGTATTCTCACTTCAAAACATATCAAAAACAATGTTTTTTTTTACTTTAAAAATTACAATAATATTTTTCATACTTTGTTAACTCACTCTGGTATTAAAATTTCGTATTCTCACTTCAAAACATATCAAAAACAATGCTTTTTTTTACTTTAAAAATTAACCTACTTTTTTTCATACTTTGTTAACTCACTCTGGTATTAAAATTTCGTATTCTCACTTCAAAACATATCAAAAACAATGCTTTTTTTTACTTTAAAAATTACAATAATATTTTTCATACTTTGTTAACTCACTCTGGTATTAAAATTTCGTATTCTCACTTCAAAACATATCAAAAACAATGCTTTTTTTTACTTTAAAAATTACAATAATATTTTTCATACTTTGTTAACTCACTCTGGTATTAAAATTTCGTATTCTCACTTCAAAACATATCAAAAACAATGCTTTTTTTTACTTTAAAAATTAACCTACTTTTTTTCATACTTTGTTAACTCACTCTGTTATATAAATTACTTTTTCTCACTTCAAAACATATCAAAAACAATGCTTTTTTTTACTTTAAAAATTACAATAATATTTTTCATACTTTGTTAACTCACTCTGGTATTAAAATTTCGTATTCTCACTTCAAAACATATCAAAAACAATGCTTTTTTTTACTTTAAAAATTAACCTACTTTTTTTCATACTTTGTTAACTCACTCTGGTATTAAAATTTCGTATTCTCACTTCAAAACATATCAAAAACAATGCTTTTTTTTACTTTAAAAATTAACCTACTTTTTTTCATACTTTGTTAACAAATCTGGTATTAAAATTTCGTATTCTCACTTCAAAACATATCAAAAACAATGCTTTTTTTTACTTTAAAAATTACAATAATATTTTTCATACTTTGTTAACTCACTCTGGTATTAAAATTTCGTATTCTCACTTCAAAACATATCAAAAACAATGCTTTTTTTTACTTTAAAAATTAACCTACTTTTTTTCATACTTTGTTAACTCACTCTGGTATTAAAATTTCGTATTCTCACTTCAAAACATATCAAAAACAATGCTTTTTTTTACTTTAAAAATTAACCTACTTTTTTTCATACTTTGTTAACAAATCTGGTATTAAAATTTCGTATTCTCACTTCAAAACATATCAAAAACAATGCTTTTTTTTACTTTAAAAATTAACCTACTTTTTTTCATACTTTGTTAACTCACTCTGGTATTAAAATTTCGTATTCTCACTTCAAAACATATCAAAAACAATGCTTTTTTTTACTTTAAAAATTACAATAATATTTTTCATACTTTGTTAACTCACTCTGGTATTAAAATTTCGTATTCTCACTTGAAAACATATCAAAAACAATGCTTTTTTTTTACTTTAAAAATTACAATAATATTTTTCATACTTTGTTAACTCACTCTGGTATTAAAATTTCGTATTCTCACTTCAAAACATATCAAAAACAATGCTTTTTTTTACTTTAAAAATTAACCTACTTTTTTTCATACTTTGTTAACTCACTCTGGTATTAAAATTTCGTATTCTCACTTCAAAACATATCAAAAACAATGCTTTTTTTTACTTTAAAAATTAACCTACTTTTTTTCATACTTTGTTAACTCACTCTGGTATTAAAATTTCGTATTCTCACTTCAAAACATATCAAAAACAATGCTTTTTTTTACTTTAAAAATTACAATAATATTTTTCATACTTTGTTAACTCACTCTGGTATTAAAATTTCGTATTCTCACTTCAAAACATATCAAAAACAATGCTTTTTTTTACTTTAAAAATTACAATAATATTTTTCATACTTTGTTAACTCACTCTGGTATTAAAATTTCGTATTCTCACTTCAAAACATATCAAAAACAATGTTTTTTTTTACTTTAAAAATTACAATAATATTTTTCATACTTTGTTAACTCACTCTGGTATTAAAATTTCGTATTCTCACTTCAAAACATATCAAAAACAATGTTTTTTTTTACTTTAAAAATTACAATAATATTTTTCATACTTTGTTAACTCACTCTGGTATTAAAATTTCGTATTCTCACTTCAAAACATATCAAAAACAATGTTTTTTTTTTACTTTAAAAATTACAATAATATTTTTCATACTTTGTTAACTCACTCTGTTATATAAATTACTTTTTCTCACTTCAAAACATATCAAAAACAATGCTTTTTTTTACTTTAAAAATTACAATAATATTTTTCATACTTTGTTAACTCACTCTGGTATTAAAATTTCGTATTCTCACTTCAAAACATATCAAAAACAATGCTTTTTTTTACTTTAAAAATTACAATAATATTTTTCATACTTTGTTAACTCACTCTGGTATTAAAATTTCGTATTCTCACTTCAAAACATATCAAAAACAATGCTTTTTTTTACTTTAAAAATTAACCTACTTTTTTTCATACTTTGTTAACTCACTCTGGTATTAAAATTTCGTATTCTCACTTCAAAACATATCAAAAACAATGCTTTTTTTTACTTTAAAAATTACAATAATATTTTTCATACTTTGTTAACTCACTCTGGTATTAAAATTTCGTATTCTCACTTCAAAACATATCAAAAACAATGCTTTTTTTTACTTTAAAAATTACAATAATATTTTTCATACTTTGTTAACTCACTCTGGTATTAAAATTTCGTATTCTCACTTCAAAACATATCAAAAACAATGCTTTTTTTTACTTTAAAAATTAACCTACTTTTTTTCATACTTTGTTAACTCACTCTGTTATATAAATTACTTTTTCTCACTTCAAAACATATCAAAAACAATGCTTTTTTTTACTTTAAAAATTACAATAATATTTTTCATACTTTGTTAACTCACTCTGGTATTAAAATTTCGTATTCTCACTTCAAAACATATCAAAAACAATGCTTTTTTTTACTTTAAAAATTAACCTACTTTTTTTCATACTTTGTTAACTCACTCTGGTATTAAAATTTCGTATTCTCACTTCAAAACATATCAAAAACAATGCTTTTTTTTACTTTAAAAATTAACCTACTTTTTTTCATACTTTGTTAACTCACTCTGGTATTAAAATTTCGTATTCTCACTTCAAAACATATCAAAAACAATGCTTTTTTTTACTTTAAAAATTACAATAATATTTTTCATACTTTGTTAACTCACTCTGGTATTAAAATTTCGTATTCTCACTTCAAAACATATCAAAAACAATGCTTTTTTTTACTTTAAAAATTACAATAATATTTTTCATACTTTGTTAACTCACTCTGGTAGTAAAATTTCGTATTCTCACTTCAAAACATATCAAAAACAATGCTTTTTTTTACTTTAAAAATTACAATAATATTTTTCATACTTTGTTAACTCACTCTGTTATATAAATTACTTTTTCTCACTTCAAAACATATCAAAAACAATGTTTTTTTTTACTTTAAAAATTACAATAATATTTTTCATACTTTGTTAACTCACTCTGTTATATAAATTACTTTTTCTCACTTCAAAACATATCAAAAACAATGCTTTTTTTTACTTTAAAAATTAACCTACTTTTTTTCATACTTTGTTAACTCACTCTGGTATTAAAATTTCGTATTCTCACTTCAAAACATATCAAAAACAATGCTTTTTTTTACTTTAAAAATTAACCTACTTTTTTTCATACTTTGTTAACAAATCTGGTATTAAAATTTCGTATTCTCACTTCAAAACATATCAAAAACAATGCTTTTTTTTACTTTAAAAATTACAATAATATTTTTCATACTTTGTTAACTCACTCTGGTATTAAAATTTCGTATTCTCACTTCAAAACATATCAAAAACAATGCTTTTTTTTACTTTAAAAATTAACCTACTTTTTTTCATACTTTGTTAACTCACTCTGGTATTAAAATTTCGTATTCTCACTTCAAAACATATCAAAAACAATGCTTTTTTTTACTTTAAAAATTAACCTACTTTTTTTCATACTTTGTTAACAAATCTGGTATTAAAATTTCGTATTCTCACTTCAAAACATATCAAAAACAATGCTTTTTTTTACTTTAAAAATTACAATAATATTTTTCATACTTTGTTAACTCACTCTGGTATTAAAATTTCGTATTCTCACTTGAAAACATATCAAAAACAATGCTTTTTTTTTACTTTAAAAATTACAATAATATTTTTCATACTTTGTTAACTCACTCTGGTATTAAAATTTCGTATTCTCACTTCAAAACATATCAAAAACAATGCTTTTTTTTACTTTAAAAATTAACCTACTTTTTTTCATACTTTGTTAACTCACTCTGGTATTAAAATTTCGTATTCTCACTTCAAAACATATCAAAAACAATGCTTTTTTTTACTTTAAAAATTAACCTACTTTTTTTCATACTTTGTTAACTCACTCTGGTATTAAAATTTCGTATTCTCACTTCAAAACATATCAAAAACAATGCTTTTTTTTACTTTAAAAATTACAATAATATTTTTCATACTTTGTTAACTCACTCTGGTATTAAAATTTCGTATTCTCACTTCAAAACATATCAAAAACAATGCTTTTTTTTACTTTAAAAATTACAATAATATTTTTCATACTTTGTTAACTCACTCTGGTATTAAAATTTCGTATTCTCACTTCAAAACATATCAAAAACAATGTTTTTTTTTACTTTAAAAATTACAATAATATTTTTCATACTTTGTTAACTCACTCTGGTATTAAAATTTCGTATTCTCACTTCAAAACATATCAAAAACAATGTTTTTTTTTACTTTAAAAATTACAATAATATTTTTCATACTTTGTTAACTCACTCTGGTATTAAAATTTCGTATTCTCACTTCAAAACATATCAAAAACAATGTTTTTTTTTACTTTAAAAATTACAATAATATTTTTCATACTTTGTTAACTCACTCTGTTATATAAATTACTTTTTCTCACTTCAAAACATATCAAAAACAATGCTTTTTTTTACTTTAAAAATTAACCTACTTTTTTTCATACTTTGTTAACTCACTCTGGTATTAAAATTTCGTATTCTCACTTCAAAACATATCAAAAACAATGCTTTTTTTTACTTTAAAAATTACAATAATATTTTTCATACTTTGTTAACTCACTCTGGTATTAAAATTTCGTATTCTCACTTCAAAACATATCAAAAACAATGTTTTTTTTTACTTTAAAAATTACAATAATATTTTTCATACTTTCTTAACTCACTCTGGTATTAAAATTTCGTATTCTCACTTCAAAACATATCAAAAACAATGTTTTTTTTTACTTTAAAAATTACAATAATATTTTTCATACTTTGTTAACTCACTCTGGTATTAAAATTTCGTATTCTCACTTCAAAACATATCAAAAACAATGCTTTTTTTTACTTTAAAAATTAACCTACTTTTTTTCATACTTTGTTAACTCACTCTGTTATATAAATTACTTTTTCTCACTTCAAAACATATCAAAAACAATGCTTTTTTTTACTTTAAAAATTACAATAATATTTTTCATACTTTGTTAACTCACTCTGGTATTAAAATTTCGTATTCTCACTTCAAAACATATCAAAAACAATGTTTTTTTTTACTTTAAAAATTACAATAATATTTTTCATACTTTGTTAACTCACTCTGTTATATAAATTACTTTTCTCACTTCAAAACATATCAAAAACAATGCTTTTTTTTACTTTAAAAATTAACCTACTTTTTTTCATACTTTGTTAACTCACTCTGGTATTAAAATTTCGTATTCTCACTTCAAAACATATCAAAAACAATGCTTTTTTTTACTTTAAAAATTACAATAATATTTTTCATACTTTGTTAACTCACTCTGGTATTAAAATTTCGTATTCTCACTTCAAAACATATCAAAAACAATGTTTTTTTTTACTTTAAAAATTACAATAATATTTTTCATACTTTGTTAACTCACTCTGTTATATAAATTACTTTTTCTCACTTCAAAACATATCAAAAACAATGCTTTTTTTTACTTTAAAAATTACAATAATATTTTTCATACTTTGTTAACTCACTCTGGTATTAAAATTTCGTATTCTCACTTCAAAACATATCAAAAACAATGTTTTTTTTTACTTTAAAAATTACAATAATATTTTTCATACTTTGTTAACTCACTCTGGTATTAAAATTTCGTATTCTCACTTCAAAACATATCAAAAACAATGCTTTTTTTTACTTTAAAAATTACAATAATATTTTTCATACTTTGTTAACTCACTCTGGTATTAAAATTTCGTATTCTCACTTCAAAACATATCAAAAACAATGCTTTTTTTTACTTTAAAAATTACAATAATATTTTTCATATTTTGTTAACTCACTCTGGTAGTAAAATTTCGTATTCTCACTTCAAAACATATCAAAAACAATGTTTTTTTTTACTTTAAAAATTACAATAATATTTTTCATACTTTGTTAACTCACTCTGGTATTAAAATTTCGTATTCTCACTTCAAAACATATCAAAAACAATGCTTTTTTTTACTTTAAAAATTAACCTACTTTTTTTCATACTTTGTTAACTCACTCTGTTATATAAATTACTTTTTCTCACTTCAAAACATATCAAAAACAATGCTTTTTTTTACTTTAAAAATTACAATAATATTTTTCATACTTTGTTAACTCACTCTGGTATTAAAATTTCGTATTCTCACTTCAAAACATATCAAAAACAATGTTTTTTTTTACTTTAAAAATTACAATAATATTTTTCATACTTTGTTAACTCACTCTGTTATATAAATTACTTTTCTCACTTCAAAACATATCAAAAACAATGCTTTTTTTTACTTTAAAAATTAACCTACTTTTTTTCATACTTTGTTAACTCACTCTGGTATTAAAATTTCGTATTCTCACTTCAAAACATATCAAAAACAATGCTTTTTTTTACTTTAAAAATTACAATAATATTTTTCATACTTTGTTAACTCACTCTGGTATTAAAATTTCGTATTCTCACTTCAAAACATATCAAAAACAATGTTTTTTTTTACTTTAAAAATTACAATAATATTTTTCATACTTTGTTAACTCACTCTGTTATATAAATTACTTTTTCTCACTTCAAAACATATCAAAAACAATGCTTTTTTTTACTTTAAAAATTACAATAATATTTTTCATACTTTGTTAACTCACTCTGGTATTAAAATTTCGTATTCTCACTTCAAAACATATCAAAAACAATGTTTTTTTTTACTTTAAAAATTACAATAATATTTTTCATACTTTGTTAACTCACTCTGTTATATAAATTTCGTATTCTCACTTCAAAACATATCAAAAACAATGCTTTTTTTTACTTTAAAAATTAACCTACTTTTTTTCATACTTTGTTAACTCACTCTGGTATTAAAATTTCGTATTCTCACTTCAAAACATATCAAAAGCAATGCTTTTTTTTACTTTAAAAATTAACCTACTTTTTTTCATACTTTGTTAACAAATCTGGTATTAAAATTTCGTATTCTCACTTCAAAACATATCAAAAACAATGCTTTTTTTTACTTTAAAAATTAACCTACTTTTTTTCATACTTTGTTAACTCACTCTGGTATTAAAATTTCGTATTCTCACTTCAAAACATATCAAAAACAATGTTTTTTTTTACTTTAAAAATTACAATAATATTTTTCATATTTTGTTAACTCACTCTGGTAGTAAAATTTCGTATTCTCACTTCAAAACATATCAAAAACAATGTTTTTTTTTACTTTAAAAATTACAATAATATTTTTCATACTTTGTTATCTCACTCTGGTATTAAAATTTCGTATTCTCACTTCAAAACATATCAAAAACAATGTTTTTTTTTACTTTAAAAATTACAATAATATTTTTCATACTTTGTTAACTCACTCTGTTATATAAATTACTTTTCTCACTTCAAAACATATCAAAAACAATGCTTTTTTTTACTTTAAAAATTAACCTACTTTTTTTCATACTTTGTTAACTCACTCTGGTATTAAAATTTCGTATTCTCACTTCAAAACATATCAAAAACAATGCTTTTTTTTACTTTAAAAATTACAATAATATTTTTCATACTTTGTTAACTCACTCTGGTATTAAAATTTCGTATTCTCACTTCAAAACATATCAAAAACAATGTTTTTTTTTACTTTAAAAATTACAATAATATTTTTCATACTTTGTTAACTCACTCTGGTATTAAAATTTCGTATTCTCACTTCAAAACATATCAAAAACAATGCTTTTTTTTACTTTAAAAATTAACCTACTTTTTTTCATACTTTGTTAACTCACTCTGGTATTAAAATTTCGTATTCTCACTTCAAAACATATCAAAAACAATGCTTTTTTTTACTTTAAAAATTAACCTACTTTTTTTCATACTTTGTTAACTCACTCTGGTATTAAAATTTCGTATTCTCACTTCAAAACATATCAAAAACAATGCTTTTTTTTACTTTAAAAATTAACCTACTTTTTTTCATACTTTGTTAACTCACTCTGGTATTAAAATTTCGTATTCTCACTTCAAAACATATCAAAAACAATGCTTTTTTTTACTTTAAAAATTAACCTACTTTTTTTCATACTTTGTTAACTCACTCTGGTATTAAAATTTCGTATTCTCACTTCAAAACATATCAAAAACAATGCTTTTTTTTACTTTAAAAATTAACCTACTTTTTTTCATACTTTGTTAACTCACTCTGGTAGTAAAATTTCGTATTCTCACTTCAAAACATATCAAAAACAATGTTTTTTTTTACTTTAAAAATTACAATAATATTTTTCATACTTTGTTAACTCACTCTGGTATTAAAATTTCGTATTCTCACTTCAAAACATATCAAAAACAATGCTTTTTTTTACTTTAAAAATTAACCTACTTTTTTTCATACTTTGTTAACTCACTCTGGTATTAAAATTTCGTATTCTCACTTCAAAACATATCAAAAACAATGCTTTTTTTTACTTTAAAAATTACAATAATATTTTTCATACTTTGTTAACTCACTCTGGTATTAAAATTTCGTATTCTCACTTCAAAACATATCAAAAACAATGCTTTTTTTTACTTTAAAAATTACAATAAAATTTTTCATACTTTGTTAACTCACTCTGGTATTAAAATTTCGTATTCTCACTTCAAAACATATCAAAAACAATGCTTTTTTTTACTTTAAAAATTACAATAATATTTTTCATACTTTGTTAACTCACTCTGGTATTAAAATTTCGTATTCTCACTTCAAAACATATCAAAAACAATGCTTTTTTTTACTTTAAAAATTACAATAATATTTTTCATACTTTGTTAACTCACTCTGTTATATAAATTACTTTTCTCACTTCAAAACATATCAAAAACAATGCTTTTTTTTACTTTAAAAATTAACCTACTTTTTTTCATACTTTGTTAACTCACTCTGGTATTAAAATTTCGTATTCTCACTTCAAAACATATCAAAAACAATGCTTTTTTTTACTTTAAAAATTACAATAATATTTTTCATACTTTGTTAACTCACTCTGGTATTAAAATTTCGTATTCTCACTTCAAAACATATCAAAAACAATGTTTTTTTTTACTTTAAAAATTACAATAATATTTTTCATACTTTGTTAACTCACTCTGTTATATAAATTACTTTTTCTCACTTCAAAACATATCAAAAACAATGCTTTTTTTTACTTTAAAAATTACAATAATATTTTTCATACTTTGTTAACTCACTCTGGTATTAAAATTTCGTATTCTCACTTCAAAACATATCAAAAACAATGTTTTTTTTTACTTTAAAAATTACAATAATATTTTTCATACTTTGTTAACTCACTCTGGTATTAAAATTTCGTATTCTCACTTCAAAACATATCAAAAACAATGCTTTTTTTTACTTTAAAAATTACAATAATATTTTTCATACTTTGTTAACTCACTCTGGTATTAAAATTTCGTATTCTCACTTCAAAACATATCAAAAACAATGCTTTTTTTTACTTTAAAAATTACAATAATATTTTTCATATTTTGTTAACTCACTCTGGTAGTAAAATTTCGTATTCTCACTTCAAAACATATCAAAAACAATGTTTTTTTTTACTTTAAAAATTACAATAATATTTTTCATACTTTGTTAACTCACTCTGGTATTAAAATTTCGTATTCTCACTTCAAAACATATCAAAAACAATGCTTTTTTTTACTTTAAAAATTAACCTACTTTTTTTCATACTTTGTTAACTCACTCTGTTATATAAATTACTTTTTCTCACTTCAAAACATATCAAAAACAATGCTTTTTTTTACTTTAAAAATTACAATAATATTTTTCATACTTTGTTAACTCACTCTGGTATTAAAATTTCGTATTCTCACTTCAAAACATATCAAAAACAATGTTTTTTTTTACTTTAAAAATTACAATAATATTTTTCATACTTTGTTAACTCACTCTGTTATATAAATTACTTTTCTCACTTCAAAACATATCAAAAACAATGCTTTTTTTTACTTTAAAAATTAACCTACTTTTTTTCATACTTTGTTAACTCACTCTGGTATTAAAATTTCGTATTCTCACTTCAAAACATATCAAAAACAATGCTTTTTTTTACTTTAAAAATTACAATAATATTTTTCATACTTTGTTAACTCACTCTGGTATTAAAATTTCGTATTCTCACTTCAAAACATATCAAAAACAATGTTTTTTTTTACTTTAAAAATTACAATAATATTTTTCATACTTTGTTAACTCACTCTGTTATATAAATTACTTTTTCTCACTTCAAAACATATCAAAAACAATGCTTTTTTTTACTTTAAAAATTACAATAATATTTTTCATACTTTGTTAACTCACTCTGGTATTAAAATTTCGTATTCTCACTTCAAAACATATCAAAAACAATGTTTTTTTTTACTTTAAAAATTACAATAATATTTTTCATACTTTGTTAACTCACTCTGTTATATAAATTTCGTATTCTCACTTCAAAACATATCAAAAACAATGCTTTTTTTTACTTTAAAAATTAACCTACTTTTTTTCATACTTTGTTAACTCACTCTGGTATTAAAATTTCGTATTCTCACTTCAAAACATATCAAAAGCAATGCTTTTTTTTACTTTAAAAATTAACCTACTTTTTTTCATACTTTGTTAACAAATCTGGTATTAAAATTTCGTATTCTCACTTCAAAACATATCAAAAACAATGCTTTTTTTTACTTTAAAAATTAACCTACTTTTTTTCATACTTTGTTAACTCACTCTGGTATTAAAATTTCGTATTCTCACTTCAAAACATATCAAAAACAATGTTTTTTTTTACTTTAAAAATTACAATAATATTTTTCATATTTTGTTAACTCACTCTGGTAGTAAAATTTCGTATTCTCACTTCAAAACATATCAAAAACAATGTTTTTTTTTACTTTAAAAATTACAATAATATTTTTCATACTTTGTTAACTCACTCTGGTATTAAAATTTCGTATTCTCACTTCAAAACATATCAAAAACAATGTTTTTTTTTACTTTAAAAATTACAATAATATTTTTCATACTTTGTTAACTCACTCTGTTATATAAATTACTTTTCTCACTTCAAAACATATCAAAAACAATGCTTTTTTTTACTTTAAAAATTAACCTACTTTTTTTCATACTTTGTTAACTCACTCTGGTATTAAAATTTCGTATTCTCACTTCAAAACATATCAAAAACAATGCTTTTTTTTACTTTAAAAATTACAATAATATTTTTCATACTTTGTTAACTCACTCTGGTATTAAAATTTCGTATTCTCACTTCAAAACATATCAAAAACAATGCTTTTTTTTACTTTAAAAATTAACCTACTTTTTTTCATACTTTGTTAACTCACTCTGGTATTAAAATTTCGTATTCTCACTTCAAAACATATCAAAAACAATGCTTTTTTTTACTTTAAAAATTAACCTACTTTTTTTCATACTTTGTTAACAAATCTGGTATTAAAATTTCGTATTCTCACTTCAAAACATATCAAAAACAATGCTTTTTTTTACTTTAAAAATTAACCTACTTTTTTTCATACTTTGTTAACTCACTCTGGTATTAAAATTTCGTATTCTCACTTCAAAACATATCAAAAACAATGTTTTTTTTTACTTTAAAAATTACAATAATATTTTTCATATTTTGTTAACTCACTCTGGTAGTAAAATTTCGTATTCTCACTTCAAAACATATCAAAAACAATGTTTTTTTTTACTTTAAAAATTACAATAATATTTTTCATACTTTGTTAACTCACTCTGGTATTAAAATTTCGTATTCTCACTTCAAAACATATCAAAAACAATGTTTTTTTTTACTTTAAAAATTACAATAATATTTTTCATACTTTGTTAACTCACTCTGTTATATAAATTACTTTTCTCACTTCAAAACATATCAAAAACAATGCTTTTTTTTACTTTAAAAATTAACCTACTTTTTTTCATACTTTGTTAACTCACTCTGGTATTAAAATTTCGTATTCTCACTTCAAAACATATCAAAAACAATGCTTTTTTTTACTTTAAAAATTACAATAATATTTTTCATACTTTGTTAACTCACTCTGGTATTAAAATTTCGTATTCTCACTTCAAAACATATCAAAAACAATGTTTTTTTTTACTTTAAAAATTACAATAATATTTTTCATACTTTGTTAACTCACTCTGGTATTAAAATTTCGTATTCTCACTTCAAAACATATCAAAAACAATGCTTTTTTTTACTTTAAAAATTAACCTACTTTTTTTCATACTTTGTTAACTCACTCTGGTATTAAAATTTCGTATTCTCACTTCAAAACATATCAAAAACAATGCTTTTTTTTACTTTAAAAATTAACCTACTTTTTTTCATACTTTGTTAACTCACTCTGGTATTAAAATTTCGTATTCTCACTTCAAAACATATCAAAAACAATGCTTTTTTTTACTTTAAAAATTAACCTACTTTTTTTCATACTTTGTTAACTCACTCTGGTATTAAAATTTCGTATTCTCACTTCAAAACATATCAAAAACAATGCTTTTTTTTACTTTAAAAATTAACCTACTTTTTTTCATACTTTGTTAACTCACTCTGTTATATAAATTACTTTTCTCACTTCAAAACATATCAAAAACAATGCTTTTTTTTACTTTAAAAATTAACCTACTTTTTTTCATACTTTGTTAACTCACTCTGGTATTAAAATTTCGTATTCTCACTTCAAAACATATCAAAAACAATGCTTTTTTTTACTTTAAAAATTACAATAATATTTTTCATACTTTGTTAACTCACTCTGTTATATAAATTACTTTTCTCACTTCAAAACATATCAAAAACAATGCTTTTTTTTACTTTAAAAATTAACCTACTTTTTTTCATACTTTGTTAACTCACTCTGGTATTAAAATTTCGTATTCTCACTTCAAAACATATCAAAAACAATGTTTTTTTTTACTTTAAAAATTACAATAATATTTTTCATATTTTGTTAACTCACTCTGGTAGTAAAATTTCGTATTCTCACTTCAAAACATATCAAAAACAATGTTTTTTTTTACTTTAAAAATTACAATAATATTTTTCATACTTTGTTAACTCACTCTGGTATTAAAATTTCGTATTCTCACTTCAAAACATATCAAAAACAATGTTTTTTTTTACTTTAAAAATTACAATAATATTTTTCATACTTTGTTAACTCACTCTGTTATATAAATTACTTTTCTCACTTCAAAACATATCAAAAACAATGCTTTTTTTTACTTTAAAAATTAACCTACTTTTTTTCATACTTTGTTAACTCACTCTGGTATTAAAATTTCGTATTCTCACTTCAAAACATATCAAAAACAATGCTTTTTTTTACTTTAAAAATTACAATAATATTTTTCATACTTTGTTAACTCACTCTGGTATTAAAATTTCGTATTCTCACTTCAAAACATATCAAAAACAATGTTTTTTTTTACTTTAAAAATTACAATAATATTTTTCATACTTTGTTAACTCACTCTGGTATTAAAATTTCGTATTCTCACTTCAAAACATATCAAAAACAATGCTTTTTTTTACTTTAAAAATTAACCTACTTTTTTTCATACTTTGTTAACTCACTCTGGTATTAAAATTTCGTATTCTCACTTCAAAACATATCAAAAACAATGCTTTTTTTTACTTTAAAAATTAACCTACTTTTTTTCATACTTTGTTAACTCACTCTGGTATTAAAATTTCGTATTCTCACTTCAAAACATATCAAAAACAATGCTTTTTTTTACTTTAAAAATTAACCTACTTTTTTTCATACTTTGTTAACTCACTCTGGTATTA
>CAMPDV010005648.1:0-23905 GCA_946699065.1 Loxodes magnus | reverse complement strand
AAAATTTCGTATTCCCCACTCCAAAACACTTCAAAAACTATGCTTTTTTTCTCTAAAAAAATTACTAACTTTTTTTCATACTTTGTTAACTCACTCTGATATTAAAATTTCGTATTCTCCACTCCAAAACACTTCAAAAACTATCCTTTTTTTCTCTAAAAAAATTACTAACTTTTTTTCATACTTTGTTAACTCACTCTGATATTAAAATTTCGTATTCTCACTCCAAAACACTTCAAAAACTATCCTTTTTTTCTCTAAAAAAATTACTAACTTTTTTTCATACTTTGTTAACTCACTCTGATATTAAAATTTCGTATTCTCACTCCAAAACACTTCAAAAACTATCCTTTTTTTCTCTAAAAAAATTACTAACTTTTTTTCATACTTTGTTAACTCACTCTGATATTAAAATTTCGTATTCTCACTCCAAAACACTTCAAAAAACTATCCTTTTTTTCTCTAAAAAAATAACTAACTTTTTTTCATACTTTGTTAACTCACTCTGATATTAAAATTTCGTATTCTCACTCCAAAACACTTCAAAAACTATCCTTTTTTTCTCTAAAAAAATTAACTAACTTTTTTTCATACTTTGTTAACTCACTCTGATATTAAAATTTCGTATTCTCACTCCAAAACACTTCAAAAACTATCCTTTTTTTTCTCTAAAAAAATTACTAACTTTTTTTCATACTTTGTTAACTCACTCTGATATTAAAATTTCGTATTCTCACTCCAAAACACTTCAAAAACTATCCTTTTTTTCTCTAAAAAAATTACTAACTTTTTTTCATACTTTGTTAACTCACTCTGATATTAAAATTTCGTATTCTCACTCCAAAACACTTCAAAAACTATCCTTTTTTTCTCTAAAAAAATAAACTAACTTTTTTTCATACCTTTGTTAACTCACTCTGATATTAAAATTTCGTATTCTCACTCCAAAACACTTCAAAAACTATCCTTTTTTTCTCTAAAAAAATAACTAACTTTTTTTCTACTTTGTTAACTCACTCTGATATTAAAATTTCGTATTCTCACTCCAAAACACTTCAAAAACTATCCTTTTTTTCTCTAAAAAAATTACTAACTTATTTTCTACCTTTGTTAACTCACTCTGATATTAAAATTTCGTATTCTCACTCCAAAACACTTCAAAAAACTATCCTTTTTTTCTCTAAAAAAAATTACTAACTTTTTTTCATACCTTTGTTAACTCACTCTGATATTAAAATTTCGTATTCTCACTCCAAAACACTTCAAAAACTATCCTTTTTTTCTCTAAAAAAATTACTAACTTTTTTTCATACTTTGTTAACTCACTCTGATATTAAAATTTCGTATTCTCACTCCAAAACACTTCAAAAACTATCCTTTTTTTTCTCTAAAAAAATAACTAACTTTTTTTCATACTTTGTTAACTCACTCTGATATTAAAATTTCGTATTCTCACTCCAAAACACTTCAAAAACTATGCCTTTTTTTCTCTAAAAAAATAAACTAACTTTTTTTCATACTTTGTTAACTCACTCTGATATTAAAATTTCGTATTCTCACTCCAAAACACTTCAAAAACTATCCTTTTTTTCTCTAAAAAAAATTACTAACTTTTTTTCATACTTTGTTAACTCACTCTGATATTAAAATTTCGTATTCTCACTCCAAAACACTTCAAAAACTATCCTTTTTTTCTCTAAAAAAATAAACTAACTTTTTTTCATACTTTGTTAACTCACTCTGATATTAAAATTTCGTATTCTCACTCCAAAACACTTCAAAAACTATCCTTTTTTTCTCTAAAAAAAATTACTAACTTTTTTTCATACTTTGTTAACTCACTCTGATATTAAAATTTCGTATTCTCACTCCAAAACACTTCAAAAACTATCCTTTTTTTCTCTAAAAAAATTACTAACTTTTTTTCATACTTTGTTAACTCACTCTGATATTAAAATTTCGTATTCTCACTCCAAAACACTTCAAAAACTATCCTTTTTTTCTCTAAAAAAATTACTAACTTTTTTTCATACTTTGTTAACTCACTCTGATATTAAAATTTCGTATTCTCACTCCAAAACACTTCAAAAACTATCCTTTTTTTCTCTAAAAAAATAAACTAACTTTTTTTCATACTTTGTTAACTCACTCTGATATTAAAATTTCGTATTCTCACTCCAAAACACTTCAAAAACTATCCTTTTTTTCTCTAAAAAAATAAACTAACTTTTTTTCATACTTTGTTAACTCACTCTGATATTAAAATTTCGTATTCTCACTCCAAAACACTTCAAAAACTATGCCTTTTTTTCTCTAAAAAAATAAACTAACTTTTTTTCATACTTTGTTAACTCACTCTGATATTAAAATTTCGTATTCTCACTCCAAAACACTTCAAAAACTATCCTTTTTTTCTCTAAAAAAATTACTAACTTTTTTTCATACTTTGTTAACTCACTCTGATATTAAAATTTCGTATTCTCACTCCAAAACACTTCAAAAACTATCCTTTTTTTCTCTAAAAAAATTAACTAACTTTTTTTCATACTTTGTTAACTCACTCTGATATTAAAATTTCGTATTCTCACTCCAAAACACTTCAAAAACTATCCTTTTTTTCTCTAAAAAAATTACTAACTTTTTTTCATACTTTGTTAACTCACTCTGATATTAAAATTTCGTATTCTCACTCCAAAACACTTCAAAAACTATCCTTTTTTTCTCTAAAAAAATTACTAACTTTTTTTCATACTTTGTTAACTCACTCTGATATTAAAATTTCGTATTCTCACTCCAAAACACTTCAAAAACTATCCTTTTTTTCTCTAAAAAAATAAACTAACTTTTTTTCATACTTTGTTAACTCACTCTGATATTAAAATTTCGTATTCTCACTCCAAAACACTTCAAAAACTATCCTTTTTTTCTCTAAAAAAATAAACTAACTTTTTTTCATACTTTGTTAACTCACTCTGATATTAAAATTTCGTATTCTCACTCCAAAACACTTCAAAAACTATCCTTTTTTTCTCTAAAAAAATAAACTAACTTTTTTTCATACTTTGTTAACTCACTCTGATATTAAAATTTCGTATTCTCACTCCAAAACACTTCAAAAACTATCCTTTTTTTCTCTAAAAAAATAAACTAACTTTTTTTCATACTTTGTTAACTCACTCTGATATTAAAATTTCGTATTCTCACTCCAAAACACTTCAAAAACTATCCTTTTTTTCTCTAAAAAAATAAACTAACTTTTTTTCATACTTTGTTAACTCACTCTGATATTAAAATTTCGTATTCTCACTCCAAAACACTTCAAAAACTATCCTTTTTTTCTCTAAAAAAATTACTAACTTTTTTTCATACTTTGTTAACTCACTCTGATATTAAAATTTCGTATTCTCACTCCAAAACACTTCAAAAACTATCCTTTTTTTCTCTAAAAAAATAAACTAACTTTTTTTCATACTTTGTTAACTCACTCTGATATTAAAATTTCGTATTCTCACTCCAAAACACTTCAAAAACTATCCTTTTTTTCTCTAAAAAAATAAACTAACTTTTTTTCATACTTTGTTAACTCACTCTGATATTAAAATTTCGTATTCTCACTCCAAAACACTTCAAAAACTATCCTTTTTTTCTCTAAAAAAATAAACTAACTTTTTTTTCATACTTTGTTAACTCACTCTGATATTAAAAATTTCGTATTCTCACTCCAAAACACTTCAAAAACTATCCTTTTTTTCTCTAAAAAAATAAACTAACTTTTTTTCATACTTTGTTAACTCACTCTGATATTAAAATTTCGTATTCTCACTCCAAAACACTTCAAAAACTATCCTTTTTTTCTCTAAAAAAATAAACTAACTTTTTTTCATACTTTGTTAACTCACTCTGATATTAAAATTTCGTATTCTCACTCCAAAACACTTCAAAAACTATCCTTTTTTTCTCTAAAAAAATTAACTAACTTTTTTTCATACTTTGTTAACTCACTCTGATATTAAAATTTCGTATTCTCACTCCAAAACACTTCAAAAACTATCCTTTTTTTCTCTAAAAAAATAAACTAACTTTTTTTCATACTTTGTTAACTCACTCTGATATTAAAATTTCGTATTCTCACTCCAAAACACTTCAAAAACTATCCTTTTTTTCTCTAAAAAAATAAACTAACTTTTTTTCATACTTTGTTAACTCACTCTGATATTAAAATTTCGTATTCTCACTCCAAAACACTTCAAAAACTATCCTTTTTTTCTCTAAAAAAATTACTAACTTATTTTCATACCTTTGTTAACTCACTCTGATATTAAAATTTCGTATTCTCACTCCAAAACACTTCAAAAACTATCCTTTTTTTCTCTAAAAAAATTACTAACTTTTTTTCATACTTTGTTAACTCACTCTGATATTAAAATTTCGGTATTCTCACTCCAAAACACTTCAAAAACTATCCTTTTTTTCTCTAAAAAAATTACTAACTTTTTTTCATACTTTGTTAACTCACTCTGATATTAAAATTTCGTATTCTCACTCCAAAACACTTCAAAAACTATCCTTTTTTTCTCTAAAAAAATATACTAACTTTTTTTCATACTTTGTTAACTCACTCTGATATTAAAATTTCGTATTCTCACTCCAAAACACTTCAAAAACTATCCTTTTTTTCTCTAAAAAAATAAACTAACTTTTTTTCATACTTTGTTAACTCACTCTGATATTAAAATTTCGTATTCTCACTCCAAAACACTTCAAAAACTATGCTTTTTTTCTCTAAAAAAATAAACTAACTTTTTTTCATACTTTGTTAACTCACTCTGATATTAAAATTTCGTATTCTCACTCCAAAACACTTCAAAAACTATCCTTTTTTTCTCTAAAAAAATTAACTAACTTTTTTTCATACTTTGTTAACTCACTCTGATATTAAAATTTCGTATTCTCACTCCAAAACACTTCAAAAACTATCCTTTTTTTCTCTAAAAAAATTACTAACTTATTTTCTACCTTTGTTAACTCACTCTGATATTAAAATTTCGTATTCTCACTCCAAAACACTTCAAAAACTATCCTTTTTTTCTCTAAAAAAATAAACTAACTTTTTTTCATACTTTGTTAACTCACTCTGATATTAAAATTTCGTATTCTCACTCCAAAACACTTCAAAAACTATCCTTTTTTTCTCTAAAAAAATTACTAACTTTTTTTCATACTTTGTTAACTCACTCTGATATTAAAATTTCGTATTCTCACTCCAAAACACTTCAAAAACTATCCTTTTTTTCTCTAAAAAAATAAACTAACTTTTTTTCATACTTTGTTAACTCACTCTGATATTAAAATTTCGTATTCTCACTCCAAAACACTTCAAAAACTATCCTTTTTTTCTCTAAAAAAATAAACTAACTTTTTTTCATACTTTGTTAACTCACTCTGATATTAAAATTTCGTATTCTCACTCCAAAACACTTCAAAAACTATCCTTTTTTTCTCTAAAAAAATTACTAACTTTTTTTCATACTTTGTTAACTCACTCTGATATTAAAATTTCGTATTCTCACTCCAAAACACTTCAAAAACTATCCTTTTTTTCTCTAAAAAAATTAACTAACTTTTTTTCATACTTTGTTAACTCACTCTGATATTAAAATTTCGTATTCTCACTCCAAAACACTTCAAAAACTATCCTTTTTTTCTCTAAAAAAATAAACTAACTTTTTTTCATACTTTGTTAACTCACTCTGATATTAAAATTTCGTATTCTCACTCCAAAACACTTCAAAAAACTATCCTTTTTTTCTCTAAAAAATTACTAACTTTTTTTCATACTTTGTTAACTCACTCTGATATTAAAATTTCGTATTCTCACTCCAAAACACTTCAAAAACTATCCTTTTTTTCTCTAAAAAAATAAACTAACTTTTTTTCATACTTTGTTAACTCACTCTGATATTAAAATTTCGTATTCTCACTCCAAAACACTTCAAAAACTATCCTTTTTTTCTCTAAAAAAATAAACTAACTTTTTTTCATACTTTGTTAACTCACTCTGATATTAAAATTTCGTATTCTCACTCCAAAACACTTCAAAAACTATCCTTTTTTTCTCTAAAAAAATAAACTAACTTTTTTTCATACTTTGTTAACTCACTCTGATATTAAAATTTCGTATTCTCACTCCAAAACACTTCAAAAACTATCCTTTTTTTCTCTAAAAAAATAAACTAACTTTTTTTCATACTTTGTTAACTCACTCTGATATTAAAATTTCGTATTCTCACTCCAAAACACTTCAAAAACTATCCTTTTTTTCTCTAAAAAAATAAACTAACTTTTTTTCATACTTTGTTAACTCACTCTGATATTAAAATTTCGTATTCTCACTCCAAAACACTTCAAAAACTATCCTTTTTTTCTCTAAAAAAATAAACTAACTTTTTTTCATACTTTGTTAACTCACTCTGATATTAAAATTTCGTATTCTCACTCCAAAACACTTCAAAAACTATCCTTTTTTTCTCTAAAAAAATAAACTAACTTTTTTTCATACTTTGTTAACTCACTCTGATATTAAAATTTCGTATTCTCACTCCAAAAACACTTCAAAAACTATCCTTTTTTTCTCTAAAAAAATAAACTAACTTTTTTTCATACTTTGTTAACTCACTCTGATATTAAAATTTCGTATTCTCACTCCAAAACACTTCAAAAACTATCCTTTTTTTCTCTAAAAAAATAAACTAACTTTTTTTCATACTTTGTTAACTCACTCTGATATTAAAATTTCGTATTCTCACTCCAAAACACTTCAAAAACTATCCTTTTTTTCTCTAAAAAAATAAACTAACTTTTTTTTCATACTTTGTTAACTCACTCTGATATTAAAATTTCGTATTCTCACTCCAAAACACTTCAAAAACTATCCTTTTTTTCTCTAAAAAAATAAACTAACTTTTTTTCATACTTTGTTAACTCACTCTGATATTAAAATTTCGTATTCTCACTCCAAAACACTTCAAAAACTATCCTTTTTTTCTCTAAAAAAATAAACTAACTTTTTTTCATACTTTGTTAACTCACTCTGATATTAAAATTTCGTATTCTCACTCCAAAACACTTCAAAAACTATCCTTTTTTTCTCTAAAAAAATAAACTAACTTTTTTTCATACTTTGTTAACTCACTCTGATATTAAAATTTCGTATTCTCACTCCAAAACACTTCAAAAACTATCCTTTTTTTTCTCTAAAAAAATAAACTAACCTTTTTTCATACTTTGTTAACTCACTCTGATATTAAAATTTCGTATTCTCACTCCAAAACACTTCAAAAACTATCCTTTTTTTCTCTAAAAAAATAAACTAACTTTTTTTCATACTTTGTTAACTCACTCTGATATTAAAATTTCGTATTCTCACTCCAAAACACTTCAAAAACTATCCTTTTTTTCTCTAAAAAAATAAACTAACTTTTTTTCATACTTTGTTAACTCACTCTGATATTAAAATTTCGTATTCTCACTCCAAAACACTTCAAAAACTATCCTTTTTTTTCTCTAAAAAAATTACTAACTTTTTTTCATACTTTGTTAACTCACTCTGATATTAAAATTTCGTATTCTCACTCCAAAACACTTCAAAAACTATCCTTTTTTTCTCTAAAAAAATACTAACTTTTTTTCATACTTTGTTAACTCACTCTGATATTAAAATTTCGTATTCTCACTCCAAAACACTTCAAAAACTATCCTTTTTTTCTCTAAAAAAATAAACTAACTTTTTTTCATACTTTGTTAACTCACTCTGATATTAAAATTTCGTATTCTCACTCCAAAACACTTCAAAAACTATCCTTTTTTTCTCTAAAAAAATAACTAACTTTTTTTCATACTTTGTTAACTCACTCTGATATTAAAATTTCGTATTCTCACTCCAAAACACTTCAAAAACTATCCTTTTTTTCTCTAAAAAAATTACTAACTTTTTTTCATACTTTGTTAACTCACTCTGATATTAAAATTTCGTATTCTCACTCCAAAACACTTCAAAAACTATCCTTTTTTTCTCTAAAAAAATTACTAACTTATTTTCATACCTTTGTTAACTCACTCTGATATTAAAATTTCGTATTCTCACTCCAAAACACTTCAAAAACTATCCTTTTTTTCTCTAAAAAAATAACTAACTTTTTTTCATACTTTGTTAACTCACTCTGATATTAAAATTTCGTATTCTCACTCCAAAACACTTCAAAAACTATCCTTTTTTTCTCTAAAAAAATTACTAACTTTTTTTCATACTTTGTTAACTCACTCTGATATTAAAATTTCGTATTCTCACTCCAAAACACTTCAAAAACTATCCTTTTTTTCTCTAAAAAAATAAACTAACTTTTTTTCATACTTTGTTAACTCACTCTGATATTAAAATTTCGTATTCTCACTCCAAAACACTTCAAAAACTATCCTTTTTTTCTCTAAAAAAATTACTAACTTTTTTTCATACTTTGTTAACTCACTCTGATATTAAAATTTCGTATTCTCACTCCAAAACACTTCAAAAACTATCCTTTTTTTCTCTAAAAAAATAAACTAACTTTTTTTCATACTTTGTTAACTCACTCTGATATTAAAATTTCGTATTCTCACTCCAAAACACTTCAAAAACTATCCTTTTTTTCTCTAAAAAAATTACTAACTTTTTTTCATACTTTGTTAACTCACTCTGATATTAAAATTTCGTATTCTCACTCCAAAACACTTCAAAAACTATCCTTTTTTTCTCTAAAAAAATTACTAACTTTTTTTCATACTTTGTTAACTCACTCTGATATTAAAATTTCGTATTCTCACTCCAAAACACTTCAAAAACTATCCTTTTTTTCTCTAAAAAAATAAACTAACTTTTTTTCATACTTTGTTAACTCACTCTGATATTAAAATTTCGTATTCTCACTCCAAAACACTTCAAAAACTATCCTTTTTTTCTCTAAAAAAATTACTAACTTTTTTTCATACTTTGTTAACTCACTCTGATATTAAAATTTCGTATTCTCACTCCAAAACACTTCAAAAACTATCCTTTTTTTCTCTAAAAAAATAAACTAACTTTTTTTCATACTTTGTTAACTCACTCTGATATTAAAATTTCGTATTCTCACTCCAAAACACTTCAAAAACTATCCTTTTTTTCTCTAAAAAAATTACTAACTTTTTTTCATACTTTGTTAACTCACTCTGATATTAAAATTTCGTATTCTCACTCCAAAACACTTCAAAAACTATCCTTTTTTTCTCTAAAAAAATAAACTAACTTTTTTTCATACTTTGTTAACTCACTCTGATATTAAAATTTCGTATTCTCACTCCAAAACACTTCAAAAACTATCCTTTTTTTCTCTAAAAAAATTACTAACTTTTTTTCATACTTTGTTAACTCACTCTGATATTAAAATTTCGTATTCTCACTCCAAAACACTTCAAAAACTATCCTTTTTTTCTCTAAAAAAATAAACTAACTTTTTTTCATACTTTGTTAACTCACTCTGATATTAAAATTTCGTATTCTCACTCCAAAACACTTCAAAAACTATCCTTTTTTTCTCTAAAAAAATAAACTAACTTTTTTTCATACTTTGTTAACTCACTCTGATATTAAAATTTCGTATTCTCACTCCAAAACACTTCAAAAACTATCCTTTTTTTCTCTAAAAAAATTACTAACTTTTTTTCATACTTTGTTAACTCACTCTGATATTAAAATTTCGTATTCTCACTCCAAAACACTTCAAAAACTATCCTTTTTTTCTCTAAAAAAATAAACTAACTTTTTTTCATACTTTGTTAACTCACTCTGATATTAAAATTTCGTATTCTCACTCCAAAACACTTCAAAAACTATCCTTTTTTTCTCTAAAAAAATTACTAACTTTTTTTCATACTTTGTTAACTCACTCTGATATTAAAATTTCGTATTCTCACTCCAAAACACTTCAAAAACTATCCTTTTTTTCTCTAAAAAAATTACTAACTTTTTTTCATACTTTGTTAACTCACTCTGATATTAAAATTTCGTATTCTCACTCCAAAACACTTCAAAAACTATCCTTTTTTTCTCTAAAAAAATTACTAACTTTTTTTCATACTTTGTTATCTCACTCTGATATTAAAATTTCGTATTCTCACTCCAAAACACTTCAAAAACTATCCTTTTTTTCTCTAAAAAAATAAACTAACTTTTTTTCATACTTTGTTAACTCACTCTGATATTAAAATTTCGTATTCTCACTCCAAAACACTTCAAAAACTATCCTTTTTTTCTCTAAAAAAATTACTAACTTTTTTTCATACTTTGTTAACTCACTCTGATATTAAAATTTCGTATTCTCACTCCAAAACACTTCAAAAACTATCCTTTTTTTCTCTAAAAAAATTACTAACTTATTTTCTACCTTTGTTAACTCACTCTGATATTAAAATTTCGTATTCTCACTCCAAAACACTTCAAAAACTATCCTTTTTTTCTCTAAAAAAATAAACTAACTTATTTTCTACCTTTGTTAACTCACTCTGATATTAAAATTTCGTATTCTCAATCCAAAACACTTCAAAAACTATCCTTTTTTTCTCTAAAAAAATTACTAACTTATTTTCTACCTTTGTTAACTCACTCTGATATTAAAATTTCGTATTCTCACTCCAAAACACTTCAAAAACTATCCTTTTTTTCTCTAAAAAAATAAACTAACTTTTTTTCATACTTTGTTAACTCACTCTGATATTAAAATTTCGTATTCTCACTCCAAAACACTTCAAAAACTATCCTTTTTTTCTCTAAAAAAATTAACTAACTTTTTTTCATACTTTGTTAACTCACTCTGATATTAAAATTTCGTATTCTCACTCCAAAACACTTCAAAAACTATCCTTTTTTTCTCTAAAAAAATAAACTAACTTTTTTTCATACTTTGTTAACTCACTCTGATATTAAAATTTCGTATTCTCACTCCAAAACACTTCAAAAACTATCCTTTTTTTCTCTAAAAAAATTAACTAACTTTTTTTCATACTTTGTTAACTCACTCTGATATTAAAATTTCGTATTCTCACTCCAAAACACTTCAAAAACTATCCTTTTTTTCTCTAAAAAAATTACTAACTTTTTTTCATACTTTGTTAACTCACTCTGATATTAAAATTTCGTATTCTCACTCCAAAACACTTCAAAAACTATCCTTTTTTTCTCTAAAAAAATTACTAACTTTTTTTCATACTTTGTTAACTCACTCTGATATTAAAATTTCGTATTCTCACTCCAAAACACTTCAAAAACTATCCTTTTTTTCTCTAAAAAAATTACTAACTTATTTTCTACCTTTGTTAACTCACTCTGATATTAAAATTTCGTATTCTCACTCCAAAACACTTCAAAAACTATCCTTTTTTTCTCTAAAAAAATTACTAACTTTTTTTCATACTTTGTTAACTCACTCTGATATTAAAATTTCGTATTCTCACTCCAAAACACTTCAAAAACTATCCTTTTTTTCTCTAAAAAAATTACTAACTTTTTTTCATACTTTGTTAACTCACTCTGATATTAAAATTTCGTATTCTCACTCCAAAACACTTCAAAAACTATCCTTTTTTTCTCTAAAAAAATTACTAACTTTTTTTCATACTTTGTTAACTCACTCTGATATTAAAATTTCGTATTCTCACTCCAAAACACTTCAAAAACTATCCTTTTTTTCTCTAAAAAAATAAACTAACTTTTTTTCATACTTTGTTAACTCACTCTGATATTAAAATTTCGTATTCTCACTCCAAAACACTTCAAAAACTATCCTTTTTTTCTCTAAAAAAATTACTAACTTATTTTCTACCTTTGTTAACTCACTCTGATATTAAAATTTCGTATTCTCACTCCAAAACACTTCAAAAACTATCCTTTTTTTCTCTAAAAAAATTACTAACTTTTTTTCATACTTTGTTAACTCACTCTGATATTAAAATTTCGTATTCTCACTCCAAAACACTTCAAAAACTATCCTTTTTTTCTCTAAAAAAATTACTAACTTTTTTTCATACTTTGTTAACTCACTCTGATATTAAAATTTCGTATTCTCACTCCAAAACACTTCAAAAACTATCCTTTTTTTCTCTAAAAAAATTACTAACTTTTTTTCATACTTTGTTAACTCACTCTGATATTAAAATTTCGTATTCTCACTCCAAAACACTTCAAAAACTATCCTTTTTTTCTCTAAAAAAATTACTAACTTTTTTTCATACTTTGTTAACTCACTCTGATATTAAAATTTCGTATTCTCACTCCAAAACACTTCAAAAACTATCCTTTTTTTCTCTAAAAAAATTAACTAACTTTTTTTCATACTTTGTTAACTCACTCTGATATTAAAATTTCGTATTCTCACTCCAAAACACTTCAAAAACTATCCTTTTTTTCTCTAAAAAAATAAACTAACTTTTTTTCATACTTTGTTAACTCACTCTGATATTAAAATTTCGTATTCTCACTCCAAAACACTTCAAAAACTATCCTTTTTTTCTCTAAAAAAATTACTAACTTTTTTTCATACTTTGTTAACTCACTCTGATATTAAAATTTCGTATTCTCACTCCAAAACACTTCAAAAACTATCCTTTTTTTCTCTAAAAAAATAAACTAACTTTTTTTCATACTTTGTTAACTCACTCTGATATTAAAATTTCGTATTCTCACTCCAAAACACTTCAAAAACTATCCTTTTTTTCTCTAAAAAAATAAACTAACTTTTTTTCATACTTTGTTAACTCACTCTGATATTAAAATTTCGTATTCTCACTCCAAAACACTTCAAAAACTATCCTTTTTTTCTCTAAAAAAATAAACTAACTTTTTTTCATACTTTGTTAACTCACTCTGATATTAAAATTTCGTATTCTCACTCCAAAACACTTCAAAAACTATCCTTTTTTTCTCTAAAAAAATTACTAACTTTTTTTCATACTTTGTTAACTCACTCTGATATTAAAATTTCGTATTCTCACTCCAAAACACTTCAAAAACTATCCTTTTTTTCTCTAAAAAAATAAACTAACTTTTTTTCATACTTTGTTAACTCACTCTGATATTAAAATTTCGTATTCTCACTCCAAAACACTTCAAAAACTATCCTTTTTTTCTCTAAAAAAATTACAAACTTTTTTTCATACTTTGTTAACTCACTCTGATATTAAAATTTCGTATTCTCACTCCAAAACACTTCAAAAACTATCCTTTTTTTCTCTAAAAAAATAAACTAACTTTTTTTCATACTTTGTTAACTCACTCTGATATTAAAATTTCGTATTCTCACTCCAAAACACTTCAAAAACTATCCTTTTTTTCTCTAAAAAAATTACTAACTTTTTTTCATACTTTGTTAACTCACTCTGATATTAAAATTTCGTATTCTCACTCCAAAACACTTCAAAAACTATCCTTTTTTTCTCTAAAAAAATAAACTAACTTTTTTTCATACTTTGTTAACTCACTCTGATATTAAAATTTCGTATTCTCACTCCAAAACACTTCAAAAACTATCCTTTTTTTCTCTAAAAAAATAAACTAACTTTTTTTCATACTTTGTTAACTCACTCTGATATTAAAATTTCGTATTCTCACTCCAAAACACTTCAAAAACTATCCTTTTTTTCTCTAAAAAAATTACAAACTTTTTTTCATACTTTGTTAACTCACTCTGATATTAAAATTTCGTATTCTCACTCCAAAACACTTCAAAAACTATCCTTTTTTTCTCTAAAAAAATAAACTAACTTTTTTTCATACTTTGTTAACTCACTCTGATATTAAAATTTCGTATTCTCACTCCAAAACACTTCAAAAACTATCCTTTTTTTCTCTAAAAAAATTACAAACTTTTTTTCATACTTTGTTAACTCACTCTGATATTAAAATTTCGTATTCTCACTCCAAAACACTTCAAAAACTATCCTTTTTTTCTCTAAAAAAATAAACTAACTTTTTTTCATACTTTGTTAACTCACTCTGATATTAAAATTTCGTATTCTCACTCCAAAACACTTCAAAAACTATCCTTTTTTTCTCTAAAAAAATTACAAACTTTTTTTCATACTTTGTTAACTCACTCTGATATTAAAATTTCGTATTCTCACTCCAAAACACTTCAAAAACTATCCTTTTTTTCTCTAAAAAAATTACTAACTTTTTTTCATACTTTGTTAACTCACTCTGATATTAAAATTTCGTATTCTCACTCCAAAACACTTCAAAAACTATCCTTTTTTTCTCTAAAAAAATAAACTAACTTTTTTTCATACTTTGTTAACTCACTCTGATATTAAAATTTCGTATTCTCACTCCAAAACACTTCAAAAACTATCCTTTTTTTCTCTAAAAAAATAAACTAACTTTTTTTCATACTTTGTTAACTCACTCTGATATTAAAATTTCGTATTCTCACTCCAAAACACTTCAAAAACTATCCTTTTTTTCTCTAAAAAAATTACTAACTTTTTTTCATACTTTGTTAACTCACTCTGATATTAAAATTTCGTATTCTCACTCCAAAACACTTCAAAAACTATCCTTTTTTTCTCTAAAAAAATTACTAACTTTTTTTCATACTTTGTTATCTCACTCTGATATTAAAATTTCGTATTCTCACTCCAAAACACTTCAAAAACTATCCTTTTTTTCTCTAAAAAAATAAACTAACTTTTTTTCATACTTTGTTAACTCACTCTGATATTAAAATTTCGTATTCTCACTCCAAAACACTTCAAAAACTATCCTTTTTTTCTCTAAAAAAATTACTAACTTTTTTTCATACTTTGTTATCTCACTCTGATATTAAAATTTCGTATTCTCACTCCAAAACACTTCAAAAACTATCCTTTTTTTCTCTAAAAAAATAAACTAACTTTTTTTCATACTTTGTTAACTCACTCTGATATTAAAATTTCGTATTCTCACTCCAAAACACTTCAAAAACTATCCTTTTTTTCTCTAAAAAAATTACTAACTTTTTTTCATACTTTGTTATCTCACTCTGATATTAAAATTTCGTATTCTCACTCCAAAACACTTCAAAAACTATCCTTTTTTTCTCTAAAAAAATAAACTAACTTTTTTTCATACTTTGTTAACTCACTCTGATATTAAAATTTCGTATTCTCACTCCAAAACACTTCAAAAACTATCCTTTTTTTCTCTAAAAAAATTACTAACTTTTTTTCATACTTTGTTAACTCACTCTGATATTAAAATTTCGTATTCTCACTCCAAAACACTTCAAAAACTATCCTTTTTTTCTCTAAAAAAATTACTAACTTTTTTTCATACTTTGTTAACTCACTCTGATATTAAAATTTCGTATTCTCACTCCAAAACACTTCAAAAACTATCCTTTTTTTCTCTAAAAAAATTACTAACTTTTTTTCATACTTTGTTAACTCACTCTGATATTAAAATTTCGTATTCTCACTCCAAAACACTTCAAAAACTATCCTTTTTTTCTCTAAAAAAATAAACTAACTTTTTTTCATACTTTGTTAACTCACTCTGATATTAAAATTTCGTATTCTCACTCCAAAACACTTCAAAAACTATCCTTTTTTTCTCTAAAAAAATAAACTAACTTTTTTTCATACTTTGTTAACTCACTCTGATATTAAAATTTCGTATTCTCACTCCAAAACACTTCAAAAACTATCCTTTTTTTCTCTAAAAAAATTACTAACTTTTTTTCATACTTTGTTATCTCACTCTGATATTAAAATTTCGTATTCTCACTCCAAAACACTTCAAAAACTATCCTTTTTTTCTCTAAAAAAATTACTAACTTTTTTTCATACTTTGTTAACTCACTCTGATATTAAAATTTCGTATTCTCACTCCAAAACACTTCAAAAACTATCCTTTTTTTCTCTAAAAAAATAAACTAACTTTTTTTCATACTTTGTTAACTCACTCTGATATTAAAATTTCGTATTCTCACTCCAAAACACTTCAAAAACTATCCTTTTTTTCTCTAAAAAAAATTACTAACTTTTTTTCATACTTTGTTATCTCACTCTGATATTAAAATTTCGTATTCTCACTCCAAAACACTTCAAAAACTATGCTTTTTTTCTCTAAAAAAATTACAAACTTTTTTTCATACTTTGTTAACTCACTCTGATATTAAAATTTCGTATTCTCACTCCAAAACACTTCAAAAACTATCCTTTTTTTCTCTAAAAAAATAAACTAACTTTTTTTCATACTTTGTTAACTCACTCTGATATTAAAATTTCGTATTCTCACTCCAAAACACTTCAAAAACTATCCTTTTTTTCTCTAATAAAATTACAAACTTTTTTTCATACTTTGTTAACTCACTCTGATATTAAAATTTCGTATTCTCACTCCAAAACACTTCAAAAACTATCCTTTTTTTCTCTAAAAAAATAAACTAACTTATTTTCTACCTTTGTTAACTCACTCTGATATTAAAATTTCGTATTCTCACTCCAAAACACTTCAAAAACTATCCTTTTTTTCTCTAAAAAAATTACTAACTTATTTTCATACTTTGTTAACTCACTCTGATATTAAAATTTCGTATTCTCACTCCAAAACACTTCAAAAACTATCCTTTTTTTCTCTAAAAAAATTACTAACTTATTTTCTACCTTTGTTAACTCACTCTGATATTAAAATTTCGTATTCTCACTCCAAAACACTTCAAAAACTATCCTTTTTTTCTCTAAAAAAATTACTAACTTTTTTTCATACTTTGTTAACTCACTCTGATATTAAAATTTCGTATTCTCACTCCAAAACACTTCAAAAACTATCCTTTTTTTCTCTAAAAAAATTACTAACTTTTTTTCATACTTTGTTAACTCACTCTGATATTAAAATTTCGTATTCTCACTCCAAAACACTTCAAAAACTATCCTTTTTTTCTCTAAAAAAATTACAAACTTTTTTTCATACTTTGTTAACTCACTCTGATATTAAAATTTCGTATTCTCACTCCAAAACACTTCAAAAACTATCCTTTTTTTCTCTAAAAAAAATAAACTAACTTTTTTTCATACTTTGTTAACTCACTCTGATATTAAAATTTCGTATTCTCACTCCAAAACACTTCAAAAACTATCCTTTTTTTCTCTAAAAAAATTACTAACTTATTTTCTACCTTTGTTAACTCACTCTGATATTAAAATTTCGTATTCTCACTCCAAAACACTTCAAAAACTATCCTTTTTTTCTCTAAAAAAATTACTAACTTATTTTCTACCTTTGTTAACTCACTCTGATATTAAAATTTCGTATTCTCACTCCAAAACACTTCAAAAACTATCCTTTTTTTCTCTAAAAAAATAAACTAACTTTTTTTCATACTTTGTTAACTCACTCTGATATTAAAATTTCGTATTCTCACTCCAAAACACTTCAAAAACTATCCTTTTTTTCTCTAAAAAAATAAACTAACTTTTTTTCATACTTTGTTAACTCACTCTGATATTAAAATTTCGTATTCTCACTCCAAAACACTTCAAAAACTATCCTTTTTTTCTCTAAAAAAATAAACTAACTTTTTTTCATACTTTGTTAACTCACTCTGATATTAAAATTTCGTATTCTCACTCCAAAACACTTCAAAAACTATCCTTTTTTTCTCTAAAAAAATTACTAACTTTTTTTCATACTTTGTTAACTCACTCTGATATTAAAATTTCGTATTCTCACTCCAAAACACTTCAAAAACTATCCTTTTTTTCTCTAAAAAAATTACTAACTTTTTTTCATACTTTGTTAACTCACTCTGATATTAAAATTTCGTATTCTCACTCCAAAACACTTCAAAAACTATCCTTTTTTTCTCTAAAAAAATTACTAACTTTTTTTCATACTTTGTTAACTCACTCTGATATTAAAATTTCGTATTCTCACTCCAAAACACTTCAAAAACTATCCTTTTTTTCTCTAAAAAAATAAACTAACTTTTTTTCATACTTTGTTAACTCACTCTGATATTAAAATTTCGTATTCTCACTCCAAAACACTTCAAAAACTATCCTTTTTTTCTCTAAAAAAATTACTAACTTTTTTTCATACTTTGTTAACTCACTCTGATATTAAAATTTCGTATTCTCACTCCAAAACACTTCAAAAACTATCCTTTTTTTCTCTAAAAAAATAAACTAACTTTTTTTCATACTTTGTTAACTCACTCTGATATTAAAATTTCGTATTCTCACTCCAAAACACTTCAAAAACTATCCTTTTTTTCTCTAAAAAAATAAACTAACTTTTTTTCATACTTTGTTAACTCACTCTGATATTAAAATTTCGTATTCTCACTCCAAAACACTTCAAAAACTATCCTTTTTTTCTCTAAAAAAATTAACTAACTTTTTTTCATACTTTGTTAACTCACTCTGATATTAAAATTTCGTATTCTCACTCCAAAACACTTCAAAAACTATCCTTTTTTTCTCTAAAAAAATTACTAACTTATTTTCTACCTTTGTTAACTCACTCTGATATTAAAATTTCGTATTCTCACTCCAAAACACTTCAAAAACTATCCTTTTTTTCTCTAAAAAAATTACTAACTTATTTTCTACCTTTGTTAACTCACTCTGATATTAAAATTTCGTATTCTCACTCCAAAACACTTCAAAAACTATCCTTTTTTTCTCTAAAAAAATTACTAACTTTTTTTCATACTTTGTTAACTCACTCTGATATTAAAATTTCGTATTCTCACTCCAAAACACTTCAAAAACTATCCTTTTTTTCTCTAAAAAAATTACTAACTTTTTTTCATACTTTGTTAACTCACTCTGATATTAAAATTTCGTATTCTCACTCCAAAACACTTCAAAAACTATCCTTTTTTTCTCTAAAAAAATAAACTAACTTATTTTCATACTTTGTTAACTCACTCTGATATTAAAATTTCGTATTCTCACTCCAAAACACTTCAAAAACTATCCTTTTTTTCTCTAAAAAAATTACTAACTTTTTTTCATACTTTGTTATCTCACTCTGATATTAAAATTTCGTATTCTCACTCCAAAACACTTCAAAAACTATCCTTTTTTTCTCTAAAAAATAAACTAACTTTTTTTCATACTTTGTTAACTCACTCTGATATTAAAATTTCGTATTCTCACTCCAAAACACTTCAAAAACTATCCTTTTTTTCTCTAAAAAAATAAACTAACTTTTTTTCATACTTTGTTAACTCACTCTGATATTAAAATTTCGTATTCTCACTCCAAAACACTTCAAAAACTATCCTTTTTTTCTCTAAAAAAATTACAAACTTTTTTTCATACTTTGTTAACTCACTCTGATATTAAAATTTCGTATTCTCACTCCAAAACACTTCAAAAACTATCCTTTTTTTCTCTAAAAAAATTACTAACTTTTTTTCATACTTTGTTAACTCACTCTGATATTAAAATTTCGTATTCTCACTCCAAAACACTTCAAAAACTATCCTTTTTTTCTCTAAAAAAATAAACTAACTTTTTTTCTACCTTTGTTAACTCACTCTGATATTAAAATTTCGTATTCTCACTCCAAAACACTTCAAAAACTATCCTTTTTTTCTCTAAAAAAATTACTAACTTTTTTTCATACTTTGTTATCTCACTCTGATATTAAAATTTCGTATTCTCACTCCAAAACACTTCAAAAACTATCCTTTTTTTCTCTAAAAAAATAAACTAACTTTTTTTCATACTTTGTTAACTCACTCTGATATTAAAATTTCGTATTCTCACTCCAAAACACTTCAAAAACTATCCTTTTTTTCTCTAAAAAAATAAACTAACTTATTTTCTACCTTTGTTAACTCACTCTGATATTAAAATTTCGTATTCTCACTCCAAAACACTTCAAAAACTATCCTTTTTTTCTCTAATAAAATTACTAACTTTTTTTCATACTTTGTTAACTCACTCTGATATTAAAATTTCGTATTCTCACTCCAAAACACTTCAAAAACTATCCTTTTTTTCTCTAAAAAAATTACTAACTTATTTTCTACCTTTGTTAACTCACTCTGATATTAAAATTTCGTATTCTCACTCCAAAACACTTCAAAAACTATCCTTTTTTTCTCTAAAAAAATAAACTAACTTTTTTTCATACTTGTTAACTCACTCTGATATTAAAATTTCGTATTCTCACTCCAAAACACTTCAAAAACTATCCTTTTTTTCTCTAAAAAAATAAACTAACTTTTTTTCATACTTTGTTAACTCACTCTGATATTAAAATTTCGTATTCTCACTCCAAAAACACTTCAAAAACTATCCTTTTTTTCTCTAAAAAAATTACAAACTTTTTTTCATACTTTGTTAACTCACTCTGATATTAAAATTTCGTATTCTCACTCCAAAACACTTCAAAAACTATCCTTTTTTTCTCTAAAAAAATTACTAACTTTTTTTTCTACCTTTGTTAACTCACTCTGATATTAAAATTTCGTATTCTCACTCCAAAACACTTCAAAAAACTATCCTTTTTTTCTCTAAAAAAATTACTAACTTATTTTCTACCTTTGTTAACTCACTCTGATATTAAAATTTCGTATTCTCACTCCAAAACACTTCAAAAACTATCCTTTTTTTCTCTAAAAAAATTACTAACTTTTTTTCATACTTTGTTAACTCACTCTGATATTAAAATTTCGTATTCTCACTCCAAAACACTTCAAAAACTATCCTTTTTTTTCTCTAAAAAAATTACTAACTTTTTTTCATACTTTGTTAACTCACTCTGATATTAAAATTTCGTATTCTCACTCCAAAACACTTCAAAAACTATCCTTTTTTTCTCTAAAAAAATTACTAACTTTTTTTCATACTTTGTTAACTCACTCTGATATTAAAATTTCGTATTCTCACTCCAAAACACTTCAAAAACTATCCTTTTTTTCTCTAAAAAAATTACTAACTTTTTTTCATACTTTGTTAACTCACTCTGATATTAAAATTTCGTATTCTCACTCCAAAACACTTCAAAAAACTATCCTTTTTTTCTCTAAAAAAATAAACTAACTTTTTTTCATACTTTGTTAACTCACTCTGATATTAAAATTTCGTATTCTCACTCCAAAACACTTCAAAAACTATCCTTTTTTTCTCTAAAAAAATAAACTAACTTATTTTCTACCTTTGTTAACTCACTCTGATATTAAAATTTCGTATTCTCACTCCAAAACACTTCAAAAACTATCCTTTTTTTCTCTAAAAAAATAAACTAACTTTTTTTCATACTTTGTTAACTCACTCTGATATTAAAATTTCGTATTCTCACTCCAAAACACTTCAAAAACTATCCTTTTTTTCTCTAAAAAAATTACTAACTTTTTTTCATACTTTGTTATCTCACTCTGATATTAAAATTTCGTATTCTCACTCCAAAACACTTCAAAAACTATCCTTTTTTTCTCTAAAAAAATAAACTAACTTTTTTTCATACTTTGTTAACTCACTCTGATATTAAAATTTCGTATTCTCACTCCAAACACTTCAAAAACTATCCTTTTTTTCTCTAAAAAAATAAACTAACTTTTTTTCATACTTTGTTAACTCACTCTGATATTAAAATTTCGTATTCTCACTCCAAAACACTTCAAAAACTATCCTTTTTTTCTCTAAAAAAATTACTAACTTTTTTTCATACTTTGTTAACTCACTCTGATATTAAAATTTCGTATTCTCACTCCAAAACACTTCAAAAACTATCCTTTTTTTCTCTAAAAAAATAAACTAACTTTTTTTCATACTTTGTTAACTCACTCTGATATTAAAATTTCGTATTCTCACTCCAAAACACTTCAAAAAACTATCCTTTTTTTCTCTAAAAAAATTACTAACTTTTTTTCATACTTTGTTATCTCACTCTGATATTAAAATTTCGTATTCTCACTCCAAAACACTTCAAAAACTATCCTTTTTTTCTCTAAAAAAATAAACTAACTTTTTTTCATACTTTGTTAACTCACTCTGATATTAAAATTCGTATTCTCACTCCAAAACACTTCAAAAACTATCCTTTTTTTCTCTAAAAAAATAAACTAACTTTTTTTCATACTTTGTTAACTCACTCTGATATTAAAATTTCGTATTCTCACTCCAAAACACTTCAAAAACTATCCTTTTTTCTCTAAAAAAATTACTAACTTTTTTTCATACTTTGTTAACTCACTCTGATATTAAAATTTCGTATTCTCACTCCAAAACACTTCAAAAACTATCCTTTTTTTCTCTAAAAAAAATAAACTAACTTATTTTCTACCTTTGTTAACTCACTCTGATATTAAAATTTCGTATTCTCACTCCAAAACACTTCAAAAACTATCCTTTTTTTCTCTAAAAAAATAAACTAACTTTTTTCATACTTTGTTAACTCACTCTGATATTAAAATTTCGTATTCTCACTCCAAAACACTTCAAAAACTATCCTTTTTTTCTCTAAAAAAATTACTAACTTTTTTTCATACTTTGTTAACTCACTCTGATATTAAAATTTCGTATTCTCACTCCAAAACACTTCAAAAACTATCCTTTTTTTCTCTAAAAAAATAAACTAACTTTTTTTCATACTTTGTTAACTCACTCTGATATTAAAATTTCGTATTCTCACTCCAAAACACTTCAAAAACTATCCTTTTTTTCTCTAAAAAAATTACTAACTTTTTTTCATACTTTGTTAACTCACTCTGATATTAAAATTTCGTATTCTCACTCCAAAACACTTCAAAAACTATCCTTTTTTTCTCTAAAAAAATAAACTAACTTTTTTTCATACTTTGTTATCTCACTCTGATATTAAAATTTCGTATTCTCACTCCAAAACACTTCAAAAACTATCCTTTTTTTCTCTAAAAAAATTACTAACTTTTTTTCATACTTTGTTATCTCACTCTGATATTAAAATTTCGTATTCTCACTCCAAAACACTTCAAAAACTATCCTTTTTTTCTCTAAAAAAATAAACTAACTTTTTTTCATACTTTGTTAACTCACTCTGATATTAAAATTTCGTATTCTCACTCCAAAACACTTCAAAAACTATCCTTTTTTTCTCTAAAAAAATTACTAACCTTTTTTCATACTTTGTTAATCACTCTGATATTAAAATTTCGTATTCTCACTCCAAAACACTTCAAAAACTATCCTTTTTTTCTCTAAAAAAATAAACTAACTTTTTTTCATACTTTGTTAACTCACTCTGATATTAAAATTTCGTATTCTCACTCCAAAACACTTCAAAAACTATCCTTTTTTTCTCTAAAAAAATAAACTAACTTATTTTCTACCTTTGTTAACTCACTCTGATATTAAAATTTCGTATTCTCACTCCAAAACACTTCAAAAACTATCCTTTTTTTCTCTAAAAAATTACTAACTTTTTTTCATACTTTGTTAACTCACTCTGATATTAAAATTTCGTATTCTCACTCCAAAACACTTCAAAAACTATCCTTTTTTTCTCTAAAAAAATTACTAACTTTTTTTCATACTTTGTTATCTCACTCTGATATTAAAATTTCGTATTCTCACTCCAAAACACTTCAAAAACTATCCTTTTTTTCTCTAAAAAAATTACTAACTTTTTTTCATACTTTGTTATCTCACTCTGATATTAAAATTTCGTATTCTCACTCCAAAACACTTCAAAAACTATCCTTTTTTTCTCTAAAAAAATAAACTAACTTATTTTCTACCTTTGTTAACTCACTCTGATATTAAAATTTCGTATTCTCACTCCAAAACACTTCAAAAACTATCCTTTTTTTCTCTAAAAAAATTACTAACTTTTTTTCATACTTTGTTATCTCACTCTGATATTAAA
>CAMPDV010005647.1:0-26674 GCA_946699065.1 Loxodes magnus | reverse complement strand
ACTATGGGACGTCAAGACAGGTACCTGTAAGACCATGAGTGGTCACACTAATTATGTATCTGCTGTGGCTATATCCAGTGATTCAGAGTTCATAGTATCGGGCAGTAATGATTATACGGTGAGACTATGGGACGTCAAGACAGGTACCTGTAAGATCATGAGTGGTCACACTAATTATGTATCTGCTGTGGCTATATCCAGTGATTCAGAGTTCATAGTATCGGGCAGTCATGATTATACGGTGAGACTATGGGACGTCAAGACAGGTACCTGTAAGACCATGAGTGGTCAATCTAGTTATGTATATGCTGTGGCTATATCCAGTGATTCAGAGTTCATAGTATCGGGCAGTCATGATTAGACGGTGAGACTATGGGTCGTCAAGACAGGTACCTGTAAGACCATGAGTGGTAGCAAAAATTGAGTATATGCTGTGGCTATATCCAGTGATTCAGAGTTCATCGTATCGGGAAGTCATGATTATACGGTGAGACTATGGGACGTCAAGACAGGTACCTGTAAGATCATGAGTGGTCACACTAATTATGTATCTGCTGTGGCTATATCCAGTGATTCAGAGTTCATCGTATCGGTAAGTTATGATAATACGGTGAGACTATGGGACGTCAAGACAGGTACCTGTAAGACCATGAGTGGTCACACTAGTCATGTATGATCTGTGGCTATATCCAGTGATTCAGAGTTCATCGTATCGGGAAGTGGAGATTATACGGTGAGACTATGGGACGTCAAGACAGGTACCTGTAAGACCATGAGTGGTCACACTAGTCATGTATGATCTGTGGCTATATCCAGTGATTCAGAGTTCATCGTATCGGGAAGTGCAGATTATACAGTGAGACTATGGGACGTCAAGACAGGTACCTGTAAGACCATGAGTGGTCACACTAGTCATGAATGATCTGTGGCTATATCCAGTGATTCAGAGTTCATCGTATCGGGCAGTTATGATTAGACGGTGAGACTATGGGACGTCAAGACAGGTACCTGTAAGATCATGAGTGGTCACACTAATTATGTATCTGCTGTGGCTATATCCAGTGATTCAGAGTTCATCGTATCGGGCAGTTATGATTAGACGGTGAGACTATGGGACGTCAAGACAGGTACCTGTAAGATCATGAGTGGTCACACTAATTATGTATCTGCTGTGGCTATATCCAGTGATTCAGAGTTCATAGTATCGGGCAGTCATGATTATACGGTGAGACTATGGGACGTCAAGACAGGTACCTGTAAGACCATGAGTGGTCAATCTAGTTATGTATATGCTGTGGCTATATCCAGTGATTCAGAGTTCATAGTATCGGGCAGTCATGATTAGACGGTGAGACTATGGGTCGTCAAGACAGGTACCTGTAAGACCATGAGTGGTAGCAAAAATTGAGTATATGCTGTGGCTATATCCAGTGATTCAGAGTTCATCGTATCGGGAAGTGCAGATTAGACAGTGAGACTATGGGACGTCAAGACAGGTACCTGTAAGACCATGAGTGGTCACACTAGTTCTGTAATATCTGTGGCTATATCCAGTGATTCAGAGTTCATCGTATCGGTAAGTTATGATAATACGGTGAGACTATGGGACGTCAAGACAGGTACCTGTAAGACCATGAGTGGTCACACTAATTATGTATCTGCTGTGGCTATATCCAGTGATTCAGAGTTCATCGTATCGGTAAGTTATGATAATACGGTGAGACTATGGGACGTCAAGACAGGTACCTGTAAGACCATGAGTGGTCACACTAGTTCTGTAATATCTGTGGCTATATCCAGTGATTCAGAGTTCATCGTATCGGGAAGTGGAGATTATACGGTGAGACTATGGGACGTCAAGACAGGTACCTGTAAGACCATGAGTGGTCACACTAGTCATGTATGATCTGTGGCTATATCCAGTGATTCAGAGTTCATCGTATCGGGAAGTGCAGATTAGACAGTGAGACTATGGGACGTCAAGACAGGTACCTGTAAGACCATGAGTGGTCACACTAGTCATGAATGATCTGTGGCTATATCCAGTGATTCAGAGTTCATCGTATCGGGCAGTTATGATTATACGGTGAGACTATGGGACGTCAAGACAGGTACCTGTAAGACCATGAGTGGTCACACTAGTCATGTATGATCTGTGGCTATATCCAGTGATTCAGAGTTCATCGTATCGGGAAGTGCAGATTATACAGTGAGACTATGGGACGTCAAGACAGGTACCTGTAAGACCATGAGTGGTCACACTAGTCATGAATGATCTGTGGCTATATCCAGTGATTCAGAGTTCATCGTATCGGGCAGTTATGATTAGACGGTGAGACTATGGGACGTCAAGACAGGTACCTGTAAGATCATGAGTGGTAGCAAAAATTGAGTATATGCTGTGGCTATATCCAGTGATTCAGAGTTCATCGTATCGGGAAGTGCAGATTAGACAGTGAGACTATGGGACGTCAAGACAGGTACCTGTAAGACCATGAGTGGTCACACTAGTTCTGTAATATCTGTGGCTATATCCAGTGATTCAGAGTTCATCGTATCGGTAAGTTATGATAATACGGTGAGACTATGGGACGTCAAGACAGGTACCTGTAAGACCATGAGTGGTCACACTAGTTCTGTAATATCTGTGGCTATATCCAGTGATTCAGAGTTCATCGTATCGGGAAGTGGAGATTATACGGTGAGACTATGGGACGTCAAGACAGGTACCTGTAAGACCATGAGTGGTCACACTAGTCATGTATGATCTGTGGCTATATCCAGTGATTCAGAGTTCATCGTATCGGGAAGTGCAGATTAGACAGTGAGACTATGGGACGTCAAGACAGGTACCTGTAAGACCATGAGTGGTCACACTAGTCATGAATGATCTGTGGCTATATCCAGTGATTCAGAGTTCATCGTATCGGGAAGTGCAGATTAGACAGTGAGACTATGGGACGTCAAGACAGGTACCTGTAAGACCATGAGTGGTCACACTAGTCATGTATGATCTGTGGCTATATCCAGTGATTCAGAGTTCATCGTATCGGGAAGTGCAGATTATACAGTGAGACTATGGGACGTCAAGACAGGTACCTGTAAGACCATGAGTGGTCACACTAGTCATGAATGATCTGTGGCTATATCCAGTGATTCAGAGTTCATCGTATCGGGCAGTTATGATTAGACGGTGAGACTATGGGACGTCAAGACAGGTACCTGTAAGATCATGAGTGGTCACACTAATTATGTATCTGCTGTGGCTATATCCAGTGATTCAGAGTTCATCGTATCGGGCAGTTATGATTAGACGGTGAGACTATGGGACGTCAAGACAGGTACCTGTAAGATCATGAGTGGTCACACTAATTATGTATCTGCTGTGGCTATATCCAGTGATTCAGAGTTCATAGTATCGGGCAGTCATGATTATACGGTGAGACTATGGGACGTCAAGACAGGTACCTGTAAGACCATGAGTGGTCAATCTAGTTATGTATATGCTGTGGCTATATCCAGTGATTCAGAGTTCATAGTATCGGGCAGTCATGATTAGACGGTGAGACTATGGGTCGTCAAGACAGGTACCTGTAAGACCATGAGTGGTAGCAAAAATTGAGTATATGCTGTGGCTATATCCAGTGATTCAGAGTTCATCGTATCGGGAAGTGCAGATTAGACAGTGAGACTATGGGACGTCAAGACAGGTACCTGTAAGACCATGAGTGGTCACACTAGTTCTGTAATATCTGTGGCTATATCCAGTGATTCAGAGTTCATCGTATCGGTAAGTTATGATAATACGGTGAGACTATGGGACGTCAAGACAGGTACCTGTAAGACCATGAGTGGTCACACTAATTATGTATCTGCTGTGGCTATATCCAGTGATTCAGAGTTCATCGTATCGGTAAGTTATGATAATACGGTGAGACTATGGGACGTCAAGACAGGTACCTGTAAGACCATGAGTGGTCACACTAGTTCTGTAATATCTGTGGCTATATCCAGTGATTCAGAGTTCATCGTATCGGGAAGTGGAGATTATACGGTGAGACTATGGGACGTCAAGACAGGTACCTGTAAGACCATGAGTGGTCACACTAGTCATGTATGATCTGTGGCTATATCCAGTGATTCAGAGTTCATCGTATCGGGAAGTGCAGATTAGACAGTGAGACTATGGGACGTCAAGACAGGTACCTGTAAGACCATGAGTGGTCACACTAGTCATGAATGATCTGTGGCTATATCCAGTGATTCAGAGTTCATCGTATCGGGCAGTTATGATTATACGGTGAGACTATGGGACGTCAAGACAGGTACCTGTAAGATCATGAGTGGTCACACTAATTATGTATCTGCTGTGGCTATATCCAGTGATTCAGAGTTCATCGTATCGGGAAGTGCAGATTATACGGTGAGACTATGGGACGTCAAGACAGGTACCTGTAAGACCATGAGTGGTCAATCTAGTTATGTATATGCTGTGGCTATATCCAGTGATTCAGAGTTCATCGTATCGGGCAGTCATGATTAGACGGTGAGACTATGGGTCGTCAAGACAGGTACCTGTAAGACCATGAGTGGTAGCAAAAATTGAGTATATGCTGTGGCTATATCCAGTGATTCAGAGTTCATCGTATCGGGAAGTGCAGATTAGACAGTGAGACTATGGGACGTCAAGACAGGTACCTGTAAGACCATGAGTGGTCACACTAGTTCTGTAATATCTGTGGCTATATCCAGTGATTCAGAGTTCATCGTATCGGGAAGTGGAGATTATACGGTGAGACTATGGGACGTCAAGACAGGTACCTGTAAGACCATGAGTGGTCACACTAGTCATGTATGATCTGTGGCTATATCCAGTGATTCAGAGTTCATCGTATCGGGAAGTTATGATAATACGGTGAGACTATGGGACGTCAAGACAGGTACCTGTAAGACCATGAGTGGTCACACTAGTTCTGTAATATCTGTGGCTATATCCAGTGATTCAGAGTTCATCGTATCGGGAAGTGGAGATTATACGGTGAGACTATGGGACGTCAAGACAGGTACCTGTAAGACCATGAGTGGTCTGACTTATTCTGTATGATCTGTGGCTATATCCAGTGATTCAGAGTTCATCGTATCGGGAAGTGGAGATTATACGGTGAGACTATGGGACGTCAAGACAGGTACCTGTAAGACCATGAGTGGTCACACTAGTCATGTATGATCTGTGGCTATATCCAGTGATTCAGAGTTCATTGTATCGGGAAGTGCAGATTATACGGTGAGACTATGGGACGTCAAGACAGGTACCTGTAAGACCATGAGTGGTCACACTAGTTCTGTATGATCTGTGGCTATATCCAGTGATTCAGAGTTCATCGTATCGGTAAGTTATGATAATACGGTGAGACTATGGGACGTCAAGACAGGTACCTGTAAGACCATGAGTGGTCTGACTTATTCTGTATGATCTGTGGCTATATCCAGTGATTCAGAGTTCATCGTATCGGGAAGTGGAGATTATACGGTGAGACTATGGGACGTCAAGACAGGTACCTGTAAGACCATGAGTGGTCACACTAGTCATGTATGATCTGTGGCTATATCCAGTGATTCAGAGTTCATTGTATCGGGAAGTGCAGATTATACGGTGAGACTATGGGACGTCAAGACAGGTACCTGTAAGACCATGAGTGGTCACACTAGTTGTGTATGATCTGTGGCTATATCCAGTGATTCAGAGTTCATCGTATCGGGAAGTTATGATTAGACGGTGAGACTATGGGACGTCAAGACAGGTACCTGTAAGACCATGAGTGGTCACACAGATTCAGTATTATCTGTGGCTATATCCAGTGATTCAGAGTTCATCGTATCGGGAAGTGCAGATAATACGGTGAGACTATGGGACGTCAAGACAGGTACCTGTAAGACCATGAGTGGTCACACTAGTCATGTATGATCTGTGGCTATATCCAGTGATTCAGAGTTCATCGTATCGGGAAGTGGAGATTATACGGTGAGACTATGGGACGTCAAGACAGGTACCTGTAAGACCATGAGTGGTCTCACTTTTTCTGTATCATCTGTGGCTATATCCAGTGATTCAGAGTTCATCGTATCGGGAAGTGCAGATTAGACAGTGAGACTATGGGACGTCAAGACAGGTACCTGTAAGACCATGAGTGGTCACACTAGTCATGTATGATCTGTGGCTATATCCAGTGATTCAGAGTTCATTGTATCGGGAAGTGGAGATTATACGGTGAGACTATGGGACGTCAAGACAGGTACCTGTAAGACCATGAGTGGTCACACTAGTTCTGTATGATCTGTGGCTATATCCAGTGATTCAGAGTTCATCGTATCGGGAAGTGGAAATTATACGGTGAGACTATGGGACGTCAAGACAGGTACCTGTAAGACCATGAGTGGTCACACTAGTTCTGTAATATCTGTGGTTATATCCAGTGATTCAGAGTTCATCGTATCGGGAAGTGGAGATTATACGGTGAGACTATGGGACGTCAAGACAGGTACCTGTAAGACCATGAGTGGTCACACTAGTTCTGTATGATCTGTGGCTATATCCAGTGATTCAGAGTTCATCGTATCGGGAAGTTATGATAATACGGTGAGACTATTGGACGTCAAGACAGGTATCTGTAAGACCATGAGTGGTCACACACATTATGTATCTGCTGTGGCTATATCCAGTGATTCAGACTTCATTGTATCGGGAAGTGGAGATTATACGGTGAGACTATTTGACGTCAAGACAGGTACCTGTAAGACCATGAGTGGTCACACTAGTCATGTATGATCTGTGGCTATATCCAGTGATTCAGAGTTCATCGTATCGGGAAGTTATGATTATACGGTGAGACTATGGGACGTCAAGACAGGTACCTGGAAGACCATGAGTGGTCACACTAGTCATGTATGATCTGTGGCTATATCCAGTGATTCAGAGTTCATCGTATCGGGAAGTGCAGATTAGACGGTGAGACTATGGGACGTCAAGACAGGTACCTGTAAGACCATGAGTGGTCACACTAGTCATGAATGATCTGTGGCTATATCCAGTGATTCAGAGTTCATCGTATCGGGAAGTGCAGATTAGACAGTGAGACTATGGGACTTCAAGACAGGTACCTGGAAGACCATGAGTGGTCACACTAGTCATGAATGATCTGTGGCTATATCCAGTGATTCAGAGTTCATCGTATCGGTAAGTTATGATAATACGGTGAGACTATGGGACGTCAAGACAGGTACCTGTAAGACCATGAGTGGTCACACTAGTTCTGTAATATCTGTGGCTATATCCAGTGATTCAGAGTTCATCGTATCGGGAAGTGGAGATTATACGGTGAGACTATGGGACGTCAAGACAGGTACCTGTAAGACCATGAGTGGTCACACTAGTCATGTATGATCTGTGGCTATATCCAGTGATTCAGAGTTCATCGTATCGGGAAGTGCAGATTAGACAGTGAGACTATGGGACGTCAAGACAGGTACCTGTAAGACCATGAGTGGTCACACTAGTCATGAATGATCTGTGGCTATATCCAGTGATTCAGAGTTCATCGTATCGGGAAGTTATGATAATACGGTGAGACTATGGGACGTCAAGACAGGTACCTGGAAGACCATGAGTGGTCACACTAGTCATGAATGATCTGTGGCTATATCCAGTGATTCAGAGTTCATCGTATCGGGAAGTTATGATAATACGGTGAGACTATGGGACGTCAAGACAGGTACCTGGAAGACCATGAGTGGTCACACTAGTCATGAATGATCTGTGGCTATATCCAGTGATTCAGAGTTCATCGTATCGGGAAGTGCAGATTAGACAGTGAGACTATGGGACTTCAAGACAGGTACCTGTAAGACCATGAGTGGTCACACTAGTCATGAATGATCTGTGGCTATATCCAGTGATTCAGAGTTCATCGTATCGGGAAGTGCAGATTAGACAGTGAGACTATGGGACTTCAAGACAGGTACCTGGAAGACCATGAGTGGTCACACTAGTCATGAATGATCTGTGGCTATATCCAGTGATTCAGAGTTCATCGTATCGGGAAGTTATGATAATACGGTGAGACTATGGGACGTCAAGACAGGTACCTGGAAGACCATGAGTGGTCACACTAGTCATGTATGATCTGTGGCTATATCCAGTGATTCAGAGTTCATCGTATCGGGAAGTGGAGATTATACGGTGAGACTATGGGACGTCAAGACAGGTACCTGTAAGACCATGAGTGGTCACACTAGTCATGTATGATCTGTGGCTATATCCAGTGATTCAGAGTTCATCGTATCGGGAAGTTATGATAATACGGTGAGACTATGGGACGTCAAGACAGGTACCTGTAAGACCATGAGTGGTCACACTAGTTCTGTAATATCTGTGGCTATATCCAGTGATTCAGAGTTCATCGTATCGGGAAGTGTAGATAAGACGGTGAGACTATGGGACGTCAAGACAGGTACCTGTAAGACCATGAGTGGTCACACTAGTTCTGTAATATCTGTGGCTATATCCAGTGATTCAGAGTTCATCGTATCGGGAAGTTATGATAATACGGTGAGACTATGGGACGTCAAGACAGGTACCTGTAAGACCATGAGTGGTCACACTAGTTCTGTAATATCTGTGGCTATATCCAGTGATTCAGAGTTCATCGTATCGGGAAGTGGAGATTATACGGTGAGACTATGGGACGTCAAGACAGGTACCTGTAAGACCATGAGTGGTCAATCTAGTTATGTATATGCTGTGGCTATATCCAGTGATTCAGAGTTCATCGTATCGGGAAGTGCAGATTATACGGTGAGACTATGGGACGTCAAGACAGGTACCTGTAAGACCATGAGTGGTCACACTAGTTCTGTAATATCTGTGGCTATATCCAGTGATTCAGAGTTCATCGTATCGGGAAGTTATGATAATACGGTGAGACTATGGGACGTCAAGACAGGTACCTGGAAGACCATGAGTGGTCACACTAGTCATGTATGATCTGTGGCTATATCCAGTGATTCAGAGTTCATCGTATCGGGAAGTGGAGATTATACGGTGAGACTATGGGACGTCAAGACAGGTACCTGTAAGACCATGAGTGGTCACACTAGTTCTGTATGATCTGTGGCTATATCCAGTGATTCAGAGTTCATCGTATCGGGAAGTGGAGATTATACGGTGAGACTATGGGACGTCAAGACAGGTACCTGTAAGACCATGAGTGGTCACACTAGTTCTGTATGATCTGTGGCTATATCCAGTGATTCAGAGTTCATCGTATCGGGAAGTGCAGATAATACGGTGAGACTATGGGACGTCAAGACAGGTACCTGTAAGACCATGAGTGGTCACACTAGTCATGTATGATCTGTGGCTATATCCAGTGATTCAGAGTTCATCGTATCGGGAAGTGGAGATTATACGGTGAGACTATGGGACGTCAAGACAGGTACCTGTAAGACCATGAGTGGTCATACTAATGTTGTATCTGCTGTGGCTATATCCAGTGATTCAGAGTTCATCGTATCGGGAAGTGGAGATTAGACGGTGAGACTATGGGACGTCAAGACAGGTACCTGTAAGACCATGATTGGTCACACAGATTCAGTATTATCTGTGGCTATATCCAGTGATTCAGAGTTCATCGTATCGGGAAGTTATGATAATACGGTGAGACTATGGGACGTCAAGACAGGTACCTGTAAGACCATGAGTGGTCACACTAGTTCTGTATGATCTGTGGCTATATCCAGTGATTCAGAGTTCATCGTATCGGTAAGTTATGATAATACGGTGAGACTATGGGACGTCAAGACAGGTACCTGTAAGACCATGAGTGGTCATACTAATGTTGTATCTGCTGTGGCTATATCCAGTGATTCAGAGTTCATCGTATCGGGAAGTTATGATAATACGGTGAGACTATGGGACGTCAAGACAGGTACCTGTAAGACCATGATTGGTCACACAGATTCAGTATTATCTGTGGCTATATCCAGTGATTCAGAGTTCATCGTATCGGGAAGTGGAGATTATACGGTGAGACTATGGGACGTCAAGACAGGTACCTGTAAGACCATGAGTGGTCACACTAGTCATGTATGATCTGTGGCTATATCCAGTGATTCAGAGTTCATTGTATCGGGAAGTGGAGATTATACGGTGAGACTATGGGACGTCAAGACAGGTACCTGTAAGACCATGAGTGGTCACACTAGTTCTGTATGATCTTGGCTATATCCAGTGATTCAGAGTTCATCGTATCGGGAAGTGGAGATTATACGGTGAGACTATGGGACGTCAAGACAGGTACCTGTAAGACCATGAGTGGTCACACTAGTTCTGTAATATCTGTGGCTATATCCAGTGATTCAGAGTTCATCGTATCGGGAAGTTATGATAATACGGTGAGACTATGGGACGTCAAGACAGGTACCTGTAAGACCATGAGTGGTCACACTAGTTCTGTAATATCTGTGGCTATATCCAGTGATTCAGAGTTCATCGTATCGGGAAGTTATGATAATACGGTGAGACTATGGGACGTCAAGACAGGTACCTGTAAGACCATGAGTGGTCACACTAGTTCTGTAATATCTGTGGCTATATCCAGTGATTCAGAGTTCATCGTATCGGGAAGTTATGATAATACGGTGAGACTATGGGACGTCAAGACAGGTACCTGTAAGACCATGAGTGGTCACACTAGTCATGTATGATCTGTGGCTATATCCAGTGATTCAGAGTTCATCGTATCGGGAAGTGGAGATTATACGGTGAGACTATGGGACGTCAAGACAGGTACCTGTAAGACCATGAGTGGTCACACGAGTAATGTATATGCTGTGGCTATATCCAGTGATTCAGAGTTCATCGTATCGGGAAGTGGAGATTATACGGTGAGACTATGGGACGTCAAGACAGGTACCTGTAAGACCATGAGTGGTCACACTAATGTTGTATCTGCTGTGGCTATATCCAGTGATTCAGAGTTCATCGTATCGGGAAGTGCAGATAATACGGTGAGACTATGGGACGTCAAGACAGGTACCTGGAAGACCATGAGTGGTCACACTAGTTCTGTATGATCTGTGGCTATATCCAGTGATTCAGAGTTCATCGTATCGGGAAGTGGAGATTATACGGTGAGACTATGGGACGTCAAGACAGGTACCTGTAAGACCATGAGTGGTCACACTAGTTCTGTATGATCTGTGGCTATATCCAGTGATTCAGAGTTCATCGTATCGGTAAGTTATGATAATACGGTGAGACTATGGGACGTCAAGACAGGTACCTGTAAGACCATGAGTGGTCACACTAATGTTGTATCTGCTGTGGCTATATCCAGTGATTCAGAGTTCATCGTATCGGGAAGTGGAGATTATACGGTGAGACTATGGGACGTCAAGACAGGTACCTGTAAGACCATGAGTGGTCACACTAGTTCTGTAATATCTGTGGCTATATCCAGTGATTCAGAGTTCATCGTATCGGGAAGTTATGATAATACGGTGAGACTATGGGACGTCAAGACAGGTACCTGTAAGACCATGAGTGGTCACACTAGTTCTGTAATATCTGTGGCTATATCCAGTGATTCAGAGTTCATCGTATCGGGAAGTGCAGATAATACGGTGAGACTATGGGACGTCAAGACAGGTACCTGTAAGACCATGAGTGGTCTCACTTATTCTGTATGATCTGTGGCTATATCCAGTGATTCAGAGTTCATCGTATCGGGAAGTTATGATAATACGGTGAGACTATGGGACGTCAAGACAGGTACCTGTAAGACCATGAGTGGTCTCACTTATTCTGTATCATCTGTGGCTATATCCAGTGATTCAGAGTTCATCGTATCGGGAAGTGGAGATAAGACGGTGAGACTATGGGACGTCAAGACAGGTACCTGTAAGACCATGAGTGGTCACACTAGTTCTGTAATATCTGTGGCTATATCCAGTGATTCAGAGTTCATCGTATCGGGAAGTTATGATAATACGGTGAGACTATGGGACGTCAAGACAGGTACCTGTAAGACCATGAGTGGTCACACTAATGTTGTATCTGCTGTGGCTATATCCAGTGATTCAGAGTTCATCGTATCGGGAAGTGGAGATTATACGGTGAGACTATGGGACGTCAAGACAGGTACCTGTAAGACCATGAGTGGTCACACTAGTTCTGTAATATCTGTGGCTATATCCAGTGATTCAGAGTTCATCGTATCGGGAAGTTATGATAATACGGTGAGACTATGGGACGTCAAGACAGGTACCTGTAAGACCATGAGTGGTCACACTAGTCATGTATGATCTGTGGCTATATCCAGTGATTCAGAGTTCATCGTATCGGGAAGTGCAGATAATACGGTGAGACTATGGGACGTCAAGACAGGTACCTGTAAGACCATGAGTGGTCTCACTTATTCTGTATCATCTGTGGCTATATCCAGTGATTCAGAGTTCATCGTATCGGGAAGTGGAGATAATACGGTGAGACTATGGGACGTCAAGACAGGTACCTGTAAGACCATGATTGGTCACACAGATTCAGTATTATCTGTGGCTATATCCAGTGATTCAGAGTTCATCGTATCGGGAAGTTATGATAATACGGTGAGACTATGGGACGTCAAGACAGGTACCTGTAAGACCATGAGTGGTCACACTAGTTCTGTATGATCTGTGGCTATATCCAGTGATTCAGAGTTCATCGTATCGGGAAGTGGAGATTATACGGTGAGACTATGGGACGTCAAGACAGGTACCTGTAAGACCATGAGTGGTCACACTAGTTCTGTAATATCTGTGGCTATATCCAGTGATTCAGAGTTCATCGTATCGGGAAGTGCAGATTATACGGTGAGACTATGGGACGTCAAGACAGGTACCTGTAAGACCATGAGTGGTCACACTAATGTTGTATCTGCTGTGGCTATATCCAGTGATTCAGAGTTCATCGTATCGGGAAGTTATGATTATACGGTGAGACTATGGGACGTCAAGACAGGTACCTGTAAGACCATGAGTGGTCACACTAGTTCTGTAATATCTGTGGCTATATCCAGTGATTCAGAGTTCATCGTATCGGGAAGTGGAGATTATACGGTGAGACTATGGGACGTCAAGACAGGTACCTGTAAGACCATGAGTGGTCACACTAGTCATGTATGATCTGTGGCTATATCCAGTGATTCAGAGTTCATCGTATCGGGAAGTGGAGATTATACGGTGAGACTATGGGACGTCAAGACAGGTACCTGTAAGACCATGAGTGGTCACACGAGTAATGTATATGCTGTGGCTATATCCAGTGATTCAGAGTTCATCGTATCGGGAAGTGCAGATAATACGGTGAGACTATGGGACGTCAAGACAGGTACCTGTAAGACCATGAGTGGTCACACTAGTTCTGTATGATCTTGGCTATATCCAGTGATTCAGAGTTCATCGTATCGGGAAGTGGAGATTATACGGTGAGACTATGGGACGTCAAGACAGGTACCTGTAAGACCATGAGTGGTCACACTAGTTCTGTAATATCTGTGGCTATATCCAGTGATTCAGAGTTCATCGTATCGGGAAGTTATGATAATACGGTGAGACTATGGGACGTCAAGACAGGTACCTGTAAGACCATGAGTGGTCACACTAGTTCTGTATGATCTGTGGCTATATCCAGTGATTCAGAGTTCATCGTATCGGGAAGTTATGATTATACGGTGAGACTATGGGACGTCAAGACAGGTACCTGTAAGACCATGAGTGGTCACACTAGTTCTGTAATATCTGTGGCTATATCCAGTGATTCAGAGTTCATCGTATCGGGAAGTGCAGATAATACGGTGAGACTATGGGACGTCAAGACAGGTACCTGTAAGACCATGAGTGGTCTCACTTATTCTGTATCATCTGTGGCTATATCCAGTGATTCAGAGTTCATCGTATCGGGAAGTGGAGATTATACGGTGAGACTATGGGACGTCAAGACAGGTACCTGTAAGACCATGAGTGGTCACACTAGTCATGTATGATCTGTGGCTATATCCAGTGATTCAGAGTTCATCGTATCGGGAAGTGGAGATAAGACGGTGAGACTATGGGACGTCAAGACAGGTACCTGTAAGACCATGAGTGGTCTCACTTATTCTGTATCATCTGTGGCTATATCCAGTGATTCAGAGTTCATCGTATCGGGAAGTGGAGATAAGACGGTGAGACTATGGGACGTCAAGACAGGTACCTGTAAGACCATGATTGGTCACACTAGTTCTGTAATATCTGTGGCTATATCCAGTGATTCAGAGTTCATCGTATCGGGAAGTTATGATAATACGGTGAGACTATGGGACGTCAAGACAGGTACCTGTAAGACCATGAGTGGTCACACTAGTTCTGTATGATCTGTGGCTATATCCAGTGATTCAGAGTTCATCGTATCGGGAAGTGGAGATTATACGGTGAGACTATGGGACGTCAAGACAGGTACCTGTAAGACCATGAGTGGTCACACTAGTTCTGTAATATCTGTGGCTATATCCAGTGATTCAGAGTTCATCGTATCGGGAAGTGGAGATAAGACGGTGAGACTATGGGACGTCAAGACAGGTACCTGTAAGACCATGATTGGTCACACAGATTCAGTATTATCTGTGGCTATATCCAGTGATTCAGAGTTCATCGTATCGGGAAGTTATGATAATACGGTGAGACTATGGGACGTCAAGACAGGTACCTGTAAGACCATGAGTGGTCACACTAGTTCTGTATGATCTGTGGCTATATCCAGTGATTCAGAGTTCATCGTATCGGGAAGTGGAGATTATACGGTGAGACTATGGGACGTCAAGACAGGTACCTGTAAGACCATGAGTGGTCTCACTTATTCTGTATCATCTGTGGCTATATCCAGTGATTCAGAGTTCATCGTATCGGGAAGTGGAGATAAGACGGTGAGACTATGGGACGTCAAGACAGGTACCTGTAAGACCATGAGTGGTCACACTAGTTCTGTATGATCTGTGGCTATATCCAGTGATTCAGAGTTCATCGTATCGGGAAGTGCAGATAATACGGTGAGACTATGGGACGTCAAGACAGGTACCTGTAAGACCATGAGTGGTCTCACTTATTCTGTATCATCTGTGGCTATATCCAGTGATTCAGAGTTCATCGTATCGGGAAGTGGAGATAAGACGGTGAGACTATGGGACGTCAAGACAGGTACCTGTAAGACCATGATTGGTCACACTAGTTCTGTAATATCTGTGGCTATATCCAGTGATTCAGAGTTCATCGTATCGGGAAGTTATGATAATACGGTGAGACTATGGGACGTCAAGACAGGTACCTGTAAGACCATGAGTGGTCACACTAGTTCTGTATGATCTGTGGCTATATCCAGTGATTCAGAGTTCATCGTATCGGGAAGTGGAGATTATACGGTGAGACTATGGGACGTCAAGACAGGTACCTGTAAGACCATGAGTGGTCACACTAGTTCTGTATGATCTGTGGCTATATCCAGTGATTCAGAGTTCATCGTATCGGGAAGTTATGATTATACGGTGAGACTATGGGACGTCAAGACAGGTACCTGTAAGACCATGAGTGGTCACACTAGTTCTGTAATATCTGTGGCTATATCCAGTGATTCAGAGTTCATCGTATCGGGAAGTGGAGATTAGACGGTGAGACTATGGGACGTCAAGACAGGTACCTGTAAGACCATGAGTGGTCACACTAGTCATGTATGATCTGTGGCTATATCCAGTGATTCAGAGTTCATCGTATCGGGAAGTGCAGATAATACGGTGAGACTATGGGACGTCAAGACAGGTACCTGTAAGACCATGAGTGGTCTCACTTATTCTGTATCATCTGTGGCTATATCCAGTGATTCAGAGTTCATCGTATCGGGAAGTTATGATAATACGGTGAGACTATGGGACGTCAAGACAGGTACCTGTAAGACCATGAGTGGTCACACAGATTCAGTATTATCTGTGGCTATATCCAGTGATTCAGAGTTCATCGTATCGGGAAGTGGAGATTATACGGTGAGACTATGGGACGTCAAGACAGGTACCTGTAAGACCATGATTGGTCACACAGATTCAGTATTATCTGTGGCTATATCCAGTGATTCAGAGTTCATCGTATCGGGAAGTTATGATAATACGGTGAGACTATGGGACGTCAAGACAGGTACCTGTAAGACCATGAGTGGTCACACAGATTCAGTATTATCTGTGGCTATATCCAGTGATTCAGAGTTCATCGTATCGGGAAGTTATGATAATACGGTGAGACTATGGGACGTCAAGACAGGTACCTGTAAGACCATGATTGGTCACACAGATTCAGTATTATCTGTGGCTATATCCAGTGATTCAGAGTTCATCGTATCGGGAAGTTATGATAATACGGTGAGACTATGGGACGTCAAGACAGGTACCTGTAAGACCATGAGTGGTCACACTAGTCATGTATGATCTGTGGCTATATCCAGTGATTCAGAGTTCATCGTATCGGGAAGTGGAGATTATACGGTGAGACTATGGGACGTCAAGACAGGTACCTGTAAGACCATGAGTGGTCACACTAGTTCTGTAATATCTGTGGCTATATCCAGTGATTCAGAGTTCATCGTATCGGGAAGTTATGATAATACGGTGAGACTATGGGACGTCAAGACAGGTACCTGTAAGACCATGAGTGGTCACACTAGTTCTGTATGATCTGTGGCTATATCCAGTGATTCAGAGTTCATCGTATCGGGAAGTGCAGATTATACGGTGAGACTATGGGACGTCAAGACAGGTACCTGTAAGACCATGAGTGGTCACACTAGTTCTGTAATATCTGTGGCTATATCCAGTGATTCAGAGTTCATCGTATCGGGAAGTTATGATAATACGGTGAGACTATGGGACGTCAAGACAGGTACCTGTAAGACCATGAGTGGTCACACTAGTCATGTATGATCTGTGGCTATATCCAGTGATTCAGAGTTCATCGTATCGGGAAGTGGAGATTATACGGTGAGACTATGGGACGTCAAGACAGGTACCTGTAAGACCATGATTGGTCACACAGATTCAGTATTATCTGTGGCTATATCCAGTGATTCAGAGTTCATCGTATCGGGAAGTGGAGATAAGACGGTGAGACTATGGGACGTCAAGACAGGTACCTGTAAGACCATGAGTGGTCACACTAATGTTGTATCTGCTGTGGCTATATCCAGTGATTCAGAGTTCATCGTATCGGGAAGTTATGATAATACGGTGAGACTATGGGACGTCAAGACAGGTACCTGTAAGACCATGAGTGGTCACACTAGTTCTGTATGATCTGTGGCTATATCCAGTGATTCAGAGTTCATCGTATCGGGAAGTGCAGATTATACGGTGAGACTATGGGACGTCAAGACAGGTACCTGTAAGACCATGAGTGGTCACACTAGTTCTGTATGATCTTGGCTATATCCAGTGATTCAGAGTTCATCGTATCGGGAAGTTATGATAATACGGTGAGACTATGGGACGTCAAGACAGGTACCTGTAAGACCATGAGTGGTCACACTAGTCATGTATGATCTGTGGCTATATCCAGTGATTCAGAGTTCATCGTATCGGGAAGTGGAGATTATACGGTGAGACTATGGGACGTCAAGACAGGTACCTGTAAGACCATGAGTGGTCTCACTTATTCTGTATCATCTGTGGCTATATCCAGTGATTCAGAGTTCATCGTATCGGGAAGTTATGATAATACGGTGAGACTATGGGACGTCAAGACAGGTACCTGTAAGACCATGAGTGGTCACACTAGTTCTGTAATATCTGTGGCTATATCCAGTGATTCAGAGTTCATCGTATCGGGAAGTGGAGATTATACGGTGAGACTATGGGACGTCAAGACAGGTACCTGTAAGACCATGATTGGTCACACAGATTCAGTATTATCTGTGGCTATATCCAGTGATTCAGAGTTCATCGTATCGGGAAGTTATGATAATACGGTGAGACTATGGGACGTCAAGACAGGTACCTGTAAGACCATGAGTGGTCACACTAGTTCTGTATGATCTGTGGCTATATCCAGTGATTCAGAGTTCATCGTATCGGGAAGTGGAGATTATACGGTGAGACTATGGGACGTCAAGACAGGTACCTGTAAGACCATGATTGGTCACACAGATTCAGTATTATCTGTGGCTATATCCAGTGATTCAGAGTTCATCGTATCGGGAAGTGGAGATAAGACGGTGAGACTATGGGACGTCAAGACAGGTACCTGTAAGACCATGAGTGGTCACACTAATGTTGTATCTGCTGTGGCTATATCCAGTGATTCAGAGTTCATCGTATCGGGAAGTTATGATAATACGGTGAGACTATGGGACGTCAAGACAGGTACCTGTAAGACCATGAGTGGTCACACTAGTTCTGTAATATCTGTGGCTATATCCAGTGATTCAGAGTTCATCGTATCGGGAAGTTATGATAATACGGTGAGACTATGGGACGTCAAGACAGGTACCTGTAAGACCATGAGTGGTCACACTAGTCATGTATGATCTGTGGCTATATCCAGTGATTCAGAGTTCATCGTATCGGGAAGTGGAGATTATACGGTGAGACTATGGGACGTCAAGACAGGTACCTGTAAGACCATGATTGGTCACACAGATTCAGTATTATCTGTGGCTATATCCAGTGATTCAGAGTTCATCGTATCGGGAAGTGGAGATAAGACGGTGAGACTATGGGACGTCAAGACAGGTACCTGTAAGACCATGAGTGGTCACACTAATGTTGTATCTGCTGTGGCTATATCCAGTGATTCAGAGTTCATCGTATCGGGAAGTTATGATAATACGGTGAGACTATGGGACGTCAAGACAGGTACCTGTAAGACCATGAGTGGTCACACTAGTTCTGTATGATCTGTGGCTATATCCAGTGATTCAGAGTTCATCGTATCGGGAAGTGGAGATTATACGGTGAGACTATGGGACGTCAAGACAGGTACCTGTAAGACCATGAGTGGTCACACTAGTTCTGTATGATCTTGGCTATATCCAGTGATTCAGAGTTCATCGTATCGGGAAGTTATGATAATACGGTGAGACTATGGGACGTCAAGACAGGTACCTGTAAGACCATGAGTGGTCACACTAGTCATGTATGATCTGTGGCTATATCCAGTGATTCAGAGTTCATCGTATCGGGAAGTGGAGATTATACGGTGAGACTATGGGACGTCAAGACAGGTACCTGTAAGACCATGAGTGGTCTCACTTATTCTGTATCATCTGTGGCTATATCCAGTGATTCAGAGTTCATCGTATCGGGAAGTTATGATAATACGGTGAGACTATGGGACGTCAAGACAGGTACCTGTAAGACCATGAGTGGTCACACTAGTTCTGTATGATCTGTGGCTATATCCAGTGATTCAGAGTTCATCGTATCGGGAAGTGGAGATTATACGGTGAGACTATGGGACGTCAAGACAGGTACCTGTAAGACCATGAGTGGTCACACTAGTTCTGTAATATCTGTGGCTATATCCAGTGATTCAGAGTTCATCGTATCGGGAAGTTATGATAATACGGTGAGACTATGGGACGTCAAGACAGGTACCTGTAAGACCATGAGTGGTCACACTTATTCTGTATTATCTGTGGCTATATCCAGTGATTCAGAGTTCATCGTATCGGGAAGTTATGATAATACGGTGAGACTATGGGACGTCAAGACAGGTACCTGTAAGACCATGAGTGGTCACACAGATTCAGTATTATCTGTGGCTATATCCAGTGATTCAGAGTTCATCGTATCGGGAAGTTATGATAATACGGTGAGACTATGGGACGTCAAGACAGGTACCTGTAAGACCATGATTGGTCACACAGATTCAGTATTATCTGTGGCTATATCCAGTGATTCAGAGTTCATCGTATCGGGAAGTTATGATAATACGGTGAGACTATGGGACGTCAAGACAGGTACCTGTAAGACCATGAGTGGTCACACAGATTCAGTATTATCTGTGGCTATATCCAGTGATTCAGAGTTCATCGTATCGGGAAGTTATGATAATACGGTGAGACTATGGGACGTCAAGACAGGTACCTGTAAGACCATGAGTGGTCACACTAATGTTGTATCTGCTGTGGCTATATCCAGTGATTCAGAGTTCATCGTATCGGGAAGTTATGATAATACGGTGAGACTATGGGACGTCAAGACAGGTACCTGTAAGACCATGAGTGGTCACACTAGTTCTGTATGATCTGTGGCTATATCCAGTGATTCAGAGTTCATCGTATCGGGAAGTGGAGATTATACGGTGAGACTATGGGACGTCAAGACAGGTACCTGTAAGACCATGAGTGGTCACACTAGTTCTGTAATATCTGTGGCTATATCCAGTGATTCAGAGTTCATCGTATCGGGAAGTTATGATAATACGGTGAGACTATGGGACGTCAAGACAGGTACCTGTAAGACCATGAGTGGTCACACTAGTCATGTATGATCTGTGGCTATATCCAGTGATTCAGAGTTCATCGTATCGGGAAGTGGAGATTATACGGTGAGACTATGGGACGTCAAGACAGGTACCTGTAAGACCATGATTGGTCACACAGATTCAGTATTATCTGTGGCTATATCCAGTGATTCAGAGTTCATCGTATCGGGAAGTGGAGATAAGACGGTGAGACTATGGGACGTCAAGACAGGTACCTGTAAGACCATGAGTGGTCACACTAATGTTGTATCTGCTGTGGCTATATCCAGTGATTCAGAGTTCATCGTATCGGGAAGTTATGATAATACGGTGAGACTATGGGACGTCAAGACAGGTACCTGTAAGACCATGAGTGGTCACACTAGTTCTGTATGATCTGTGGCTATATCCAGTGATTCAGAGTTCATCGTATCGGGAAGTGGAGATTATACGGTGAGACTATGGGACGTCAAGACAGGTACCTGTAAGACCATGAGTGGTCACACTAGTTCTGTAATATCTGTGGCTATATCCAGTGATTCAGAGTTCATCGTATCGGGAAGTTATGATAATACGGTGAGACTATGGGACGTCAAGACAGGTACCTGTAAGACCATGAGTGGTCTCACTTATTCTGTATCATCTGTGGCTATATCCAGTGATTCAGAGTTCATCGTATCGGGAAGTGGAGATAAGACGGTGAGACTATGGGACGTCAAGACAGGTACCTGTAAGACCATGAGTGGTCACACTAGTTCTGTAATATCTGTGGCTATATCCAGTGATTCAGAGTTCATCGTATCGGGAAGTTATGATAATACGGTGAGACTATGGGACGTCAAGACAGGTACCTGTAAGACCATGAGTGGTCTCACTTATTCTGTATCATCTGTGGCTATATCCAGTGATTCAGAGTTCATCGTATCGGGAAGTGGAGATAAGACGGTGAGACTATGGGACGTCAAGACAGGTACCTGTAAGACCATGATTGGTCACACAGATTCAGTATTATCTGTGGCTATATCCAGTGATTCAGAGTTCATCGTATCGGGAAGTTATGATAATACGGTGAGACTATGGGACGTCAAGACAGGTACCTGTAAGACCATGAGTGGTCTCACTTATTCTGTATCATCTGTGGCTATATCCAGTGATTCAGAGTTCATCGTATCGGGAAGTGGAGATAAGACGGTGAGACTATGGGACGTCAAGACAGGTACCTGTAAGACCATGATTGGTCACACAGATTCAGTATTATCTGTGGCTATATCCAGTGATTCAGAGTTCATCGTATCGGGAAGTGGAGATAAGACGGTGAGACTATGGGACGTCAAGACAGGTACCTGTAAGACCATGAGTGGTCACACTAATGTTGTATCTGCTGTGGCTATATCCAGTGATTCAGAGTTCATCGTATCGGGAAGTTATGATAATACGGTGAGACTATGGGACGTCAAGACAGGTACCTGTAAGACCATGAGTGGTCACACTAGTTCTGTAATATCTGTGGCTATATCCAGTGATTCAGAGTTCATCGTATCGGGAAGTTATGATAATACGGTGAGACTATGGGACGTCAAGACAGGTACCTGTAAGACCATGAGTGGTCACACTAGTTCTGTAATATCTGTGGCTATATCCAGTGATTCAGAGTTCATCGTATCGGGAAGTGGAGATAAGACGGTGAGACTATGGGACGTCAAGACAGGTACCTGTAAGACCATGAGTGGTCACACTAGTCATGTATGATCTGTGGCTATATCCAGTGATTCAGAGTTCATCGTATCGGGAAGTGCAGATAATACGGTGAGACTATGGGACGTCAAGACAGGTACCTGTAAGACCATGAGTGGTCTCACTTATTCTGTATCATCTGTGGCTATATCCAGTGATTCAGAGTTCATCGTATCGGGAAGTTATGATAATACGGTGAGACTATGGGACGTCAAGACAGGTACCTGTAAGACCATGAGTGGTCACACAGATTCAGTATTATCTGTGGCTATATCCAGTGATTCAGAGTTCATCGTATCGGGAAGTTATGATAATACGGTGAGACTATGGGACGTCAAGACAGGTACCTGTAAGACCATGAGTGGTCACACTAGTTCTGTAATATCTGTGGCTATATCCAGTGATTCAGAGTTCATCGTATCGGGAAGTTATGATAATACGGTGAGACTATGGGACGTCAAGACAGGTACCTGTAAGACCATGAGTGGTCACACTAGTTCTGTATGATCTGTGGCTATATCCAGTGATTCAGAGTTCATCGTATCGGGAAGTGGAGATTATACGGTGAGACTATGGGACGTCAAGACAGGTACCTGTAAGACCATGAGTGGTCACACTAGTTCTGTAATATCTGTGGCTATATCCAGTGATTCAGAGTTCATCGTATCGGGAAGTTATGATAATACGGTGAGACTATGGGACGTCAAGACAGGTACCTGTAAGACCATGAGTGGTCACACTAGTCATGTATGATCTGTGGCTATATCCAGTGATTCAGAGTTCATCGTATCGGGAAGTGGAGATTATACGGTGAGACTATGGGACGTCAAGACAGGTACCTGTAAGACCATGATTGGTCACACAGATTCAGTATTATCTGTGGCTATATCCAGTGATTCAGAGTTCATCGTATCGGGAAGTGGAGATAAGACGGTGAGACTATGGGACGTCAAGACAGGTACCTGTAAGACCATGAGTGGTCACACTAATGTTGTATCTGCTGTGGCTATATCCAGTGATTCAGAGTTCATCGTATCGGGAAGTTATGATAATACGGTGAGACTATGGGACGTCAAGACAGGTACCTGTAAGACCATGAGTGGTCACACTAGTTCTGTATGATCTGTGGCTATATCCAGTGATTCAGAGTTCATCGTATCGGGAAGTGGAGATTATACGGTGAGACTATGGGACGTCAAGACAGGTACCTGTAAGACCATGAGTGGTCACACTAGTTCTGTAATATCTGTGGCTATATCCAGTGATTCAGAGTTCATCGTATCGGGAAGTTATGATAATACGGTGAGACTATGGGACGTCAAGACAGGTACCTGTAAGACCATGAGTGGTCTCACTTATTCTGTATCATCTGTGGCTATATCCAGTGATTCAGAGTTCATCGTATCGGGAAGTGGAGATAAGACGGTGAGACTATGGGACGTCAAGACAGGTACCTGTAAGACCATGATTGGTCACACAGATTCAGTATTATCTGTGGCTATATCCAGTGATTCAGAGTTCATCGTATCGGGAAGTTATGATAATACGGTGAGACTATGGGACGTCAAGACAGGTACCTGTAAGACCATGAGTGGTCACACTAGTTCTGTATGATCTGTGGCTATATCCAGTGATTCAGAGTTCATCGTATCGGGAAGTGGAGATTATACGGTGAGACTATGGGACGTCAAGACAGGTACCTGTAAGACCATGAGTGGTCACACTAGTTCTGTAATATCTGTGGCTATATCCAGTGATTCAGAGTTCATCGTATCGGGAAGTTATGATAATACGGTGAGACTATGGGACGTCAAGACAGGTACCTGTAAGACCATGAGTGGTCACACTAGTCATGTATGATCTGTGGCTATATCCAGTGATTCAGAGTTCATCGTATCGGGAAGTGGAGATTATACGGTGAGACTATGGGACGTCAAGACAGGTACCTGTAAGACCATGAGTGGTCTCACTTATTCTGTATCATCTGTGGCTATATCCAGTGATTCAGAGTTCATCGTATCGGGAAGTTATGATAATACGGTGAGACTATGGGACGTCAAGACAGGTACCTGTAAGACCATGAGTGGTCACACTAGTTCTGTAATATCTGTGGCTATATCCAGTGATTCAGAGTTCATCGTATCGGGAAGTGGAGATAAGACGGTGAGACTATGGGACGTCAAGACAGGTACCTGTAAGACCATGATTGGTCACACAGATTCAGTATTATCTGTGGCTATATCCAGTGATTCAGAGTTCATCGTATCGGGAAGTTATGATAATACGGTGAGACTATGGGACGTCAAGACAGGTACCTGTAAGACCATGAGTGGTCACACTAATGTTGTATCTGCTGTGGCTATATCCAGTGATTCAGAGTTCATCGTATCGGGAAGTTATGATAATACGGTGAGACTATGGGACGTCAAGACAGGTACCTGTAAGACCATGAGTGGTCACACTAGTTCTGTAATATCTGTGGCTATATCCAGTGATTCAGAGTTCATCGTATCGGGAAGTGGAGATTATACGGTGAGACTATGGGACGTCAAGACAGGTACCTGTAAGACCATGAGTGGTCACACTAGTTCTGTAATATCTGTGGCTATATCCAGTGATTCAGAGTTCATCGTATCGGGAAGTGGAGATAAGACGGTGAGACTATGGGACGTCAAGACAGGTACCTGTAAGACCATGATTGGTCACACAGATTCAGTATTATCTGTGGCTATATCCAGTGATTCAGAGTTCATCGTATCGGGAAGTTATGATAATACGGTGAGACTATGGGACGTCAAGACAGGTACCTGTAAGACCATGAGTGGTCACACTAGTTCTGTAATATCTGTGGCTATATCCAGTGATTCAGAGTTCATCGTATCGGGAAGTTATGATTATACGGTGAGACTATGGGACGTCAAGACAGGTACCTGTAAGACCATGAGTGGTCACACTAGTTCTGTAATATCTGTGGCTATATCCAGTGATTCAGAGTTCATCGTATCGGGAAGTGCAGATAATACGGTGAGACTATGGGACGTCAAGACAGGTACCTGTAAGACCATGAGTGGTCACACTAGTTCTGTAATATCTGTGGCTATATCCAGTGATTCAGAGTTCATCGTATCGGGAAGTTATGATAATACGGTGAGACTATGGGACGTCAAGACAGGTACCTGTAAGACCATGAGTGGTCTCACTTATTCTGTATCATCTGTGGCTATATCCAGTGATTCAGAGTTCATCGTATCGGGAAGTTATGATAATACGGTGAGACTATGGGACGTCAAGACAGGTACCTGTAAGACCATGAGTGGTCACACAGATTCAGTATTATCTGTGGCTATATCCAGTGATTCAGAGTTCATCGTATCGGGAAGTTATGATAATACGGTGAGACTATGGGACGTCAAGACAGGTACCTGTAAGACCATGATTGGTCACACAGATTCAGTATTATCTGTGGCTATATCCAGTGATTCAGAGTTCATCGTATCGGGAAGTTATGATAATACGGTGAGACTATGGGACGTCAAGACAGGTACCTGTAAGACCATGAGTGGTCACACTAGTTCTGTAATATCTGTGGCTATATCCAGTGATTCAGAGTTCATCGTATCGGGAAGTGGAGATTATACGGTGAGACTATGGGACGTCAAGACAGGTACCTGTAAGACCATGAGTGGTCACACTAGTTCTGTAATATCTGTGGCTATATCCAGTGATTCAGAGTTCATCGTATCGGGAAGTTATGATAATACGGTGAGACTATGGGACGTCAAGACAGGTACCTGTAAGACCATGAGTGGTCACACTAGTCATGTATGATCTGTGGCTATATCCAGTGATTCAGAGTTCATCGTATCGGGAAGTGGAGATTATACGGTGAGACTATGGGACGTCAAGACAGGTACCTGTAAGACCATGATTGGTCACACAGATTCAGTATTATCTGTGGCTATATCCAGTGATTCAGAGTTCATCGTATCGGGAAGTGGAGATAAGACGGTGAGACTATGGGACGTCAAGACAGGTACCTGTAAGACCATGAGTGGTCACACTAATGTTGTATCTGCTGTGGCTATATCCAGTGATTCAGAGTTCATCGTATCGGGAAGTTATGATAATACGGTGAGACTATGGGACGTCAAGACAGGTACCTGTAAGACCATGAGTGGTCACACTAGTTCTGTATGATCTGTGGCTATATCCAGTGATTCAGAGTTCATCGTATCGGGAAGTGGAGATTATACGGTGAGACTATGGGACGTCAAGACAGGTACCTGTAAGACCATGAGTGGTCACACTAGTTCTGTAATATCTGTGGCTATATCCAGTGATTCAGAGTTCATCGTATCGGGAAGTTATG